>OVBE01002125.1:0-32192 GCA_900406425.1 Iberis pinnata | reverse complement strand
ATATATATATATATATATATATATATATATTATCTTTTAGAATTACAAATAAAAAAACATTAAAACATTATTAGTTAATTAATAGATTTCAACAATATGTGACATTAATATTTTTATTCATCAAAAAATTAATAATGTAAACTTAATTTTTGTAAGAATATTCTAACAATTTAACATTTAATATTTTGTTTTATTTCTACTTAAATTAAGTCAATTTTTTTTTTTTTGATGACCAGGGAGTTATGGGCCGAAGCCCGTACATCTCCCCAGGGCGAGGCTCAAACCATGTTATATAACTCTCCTTTGGAGAGCAAACCTCTCCCACCGTGAATCGAACCCAGGAGCACAACATCACCAACGACTGCGCTTAAACCAACTGGGCCAACTCATTGTTGGTAATTAAGTCAAATTTAATCAGTCATATACATAGTGAATAACTACAATGTAGTAATATTTAAATATATAATAATAACATTAAATATTATAACATTTTAACATATTTCACATAGAACTCATTAAAAATATTATACCATTATCTTCTTATAAAATTAGTAAGATTTGAAAAGTTTTAGTATTTATTATAACATGTATAAATAAACAAATTATGGTAATCAAATTAAACAAGTTAAATGATAATATAAAAACACTTTTATTCCACATCCAAAAGTAGAGAAACTCTAGTTCATTTTCAACTCATATATATATTAGATAAAATTTTAATATCGTATCAATTTTGATGCAATAATTTAAGTACAACAAAATTCGATTTAATACATTAAAAGTATATTATATAGATATCATATATAATATATCTAAATAACAAAACACATAATACTAGTATCATACATTCAAAACTATATATATATATTTTTTTAAACGTATGATTATGATTGAAACAAACTTTAAAACATTACTCTCTATTCTTCTTCCCTCTCATCTCTTTCTCTTTGTTTTCTTATATCTGAGAGATTTGTCAGTGGAGAAATAGTACAGAGGCCACCAACCGCCGGCAAAGGAACAACCTTTCGCACAGTGGTCCCTAGGCTCGTTAGTCTCCTTCTCTCTAGTCCACCAGCTGTGGTTTCTGTAAGTATCCTTCTCTCTGGTTTTAGGGCTTATGTTATTGCTGGTATGGAATTGATTCTCGGGTAAAGTCTAGTGAGACTATGGCTTTTGGCTTTGGTTATCGAGCCTCTCTCCTATCTTTTGGGTGTTGTGTCAGTTTAGGCATTGTTCGTTGCGGTGGTTCTCTCTTGCTTAAGATCTCGTGTGACTTTATGTTACTTGGTGTTTTGGTTTGGCTATGCTTCTAGTTTGCTCTTTCTCTTCTTCAGCTTCCAATCGTCTGTCAGCATCTATGGAAGTTGGTTGGCTCTACAAGAGGTTGTCTCTCCATCTATCTACAAGTTTGGTGTGATCGGTTCCTTTTCATTGGTGGGGCTTCATTATTGGCGTTTTCGAGTTAACACTTTACGAGCTTAGATTTCGCCCTCTTCGGACTTCTTTTGGCGTTCCTTGAGTCGTCCAGGTTCCCAATGTCCGGTTTAATGGTCTATGTTGCTTTATATAAGAGGTAGTTAATAGAATTTTAGGAGGATTTCTGAGCTTGGTTTTCGTTTAGTTTTTCTCCCAGAGCTTGCAGTTTTTTTGGAGTCATTTCGTTTGCCTTAGAGCCTTGAGTGATGCATTTTTTCAGTTGCTGTTGAGAGTCGCTCTTTTTTCCGGTATTTTTTAAGTCTTTACTTGGTCTGTTGCTTCTTTGATTTATATATGTATAATTGTTAGTATCTCGTTGTTTATGGGCTTTTGACTCATGAAATTCTGAGTTCCATAAGTTGAAATTTGCGGGATTTTGAATCCTGAATTTTTGAGTTTCAATAGTAAAAATTTGCGGACTTTGTTTTTACTTTTTTGTTTGGTTTTTTGTGTTGTAATTTTTTCTCGGTTTTAGTATAATTAAACCCAAAAAAAGTTCATTGTCTTTTTTTTGTCGTTAGCTACTTTGTATTAATTTTAAACAACAATCCACATCGAGGTACATTAGATCTCAGTATGAAAAAGATACAAACCCACAAGGGGTAACTCACCTCATATCCGAGGTAACCTAACACTCTGAAATGGAGGACAATTCCAAAAAGGGAGATACGAGTCTAGAGTAACTTAAACTAATAGACACTACATTTTTTATATCCCTTCAAATCAACTTTATGCTGAACAGGTGATTGCAGAGAGACTAATGTCCCAGAAAAATTGGTTGCCTAAAACTAATACTAAGAGATCGACGACTACAAGTACAAAATGTGTAGAGCCTAAAATACAGACAACAAAAAACCAAAGATATGGGCTTATCACAGGCCGAAACACAACACCATTGAAACCCTAACACTTCTACGCGCCACCTAGACTGAAGCAAGGGCTCTCAATCGGCAAGCATTCGCGAAGGCTTCATACATGATGCACCAACAGAGAGAGACGCGCCGAGAATAGGGAGGCTGTTAAGTTTTGACAGATTTGTAACTTAAGAAATAGAGCAAGATCTCAGAGTAAAAGAAAACACCAGATCTTTATTAATAACCAAAAAGGTCTTACACACTACCGATTAACCACATCCTTAAACAACTCAAAAATATCTCAGTCAAAGAAAGAAAACAAATGAAAACTCTCACTCGCAGCACAAATTTGATCTCATGGCGATCAAATCCTCACAGCAAACACACTGCTTTTCTGATAAGTAAAAGATTCCCTTTTTCCACAACGTCATTATTCCTTTTATATATGTGATTCTTCATCCCCAAATTCACCTGTTTTCCCATCTGTAATTTCCCCTTTTCTCTTTTTTGTCTTCTTCTGCCTTCACAACCGACTGGTCCCACTTCTGATTCTTTTGATTTGTCGAATGAACCTCCAGCTCAGCTGCTTCAACATCAATATGAGATTTCTTCTTACGCACGTAGACACGCAGGGGCTTAACAATACTCTCCCCTTTGAGATTCAGCTTGCCCTCAAGCTTGTAGTGTGGAAACTGTTGTATGAATGTCTTGGCCAGCATCCATGTATCCTTCAGCTTAGGTGGACCTGTCCATTTCACAAGTCATTCCAATTCACCAATTAGATTATACCTTGTATCACGGATATCCAAAGGGATGCAATGCTCAGATGTGATCAGGTCTGCTGTAGGTGTGGGGAGAGTAGGTAAAGATATCGCCGATCCTATCACCGCTTTGAGTTGCGAGACGTGGAACACCGGGTGGATTTTAGAGTTCGGTGGTAATTGTAAGTGAGAATCTGCTGTGCCAATGCGTTTGAGTACTTCAAATGGTACGAAAAACTTAGCCGAGAGTTTGTTTGAGGACCTGTACACTACATATTATTGGCGGTAAGGGTGTAGTTTCAAGTAAACCCGATTGCCAACGTTGAATTCCACATTGCTCCGATGCTTGTCAGCTTGTTGTTTCATCCATGTTTGAGCCTTAAGGAGATGCTTCTTAGCAGATGCCAAAGCTTCATCTCGTGATTGTAGTTGACCAGCTAAATTCATGTTGTCAGTGGAGCCATTCTCAAAACGAACTATAGTAAGTGGTTTTCGTCCATACAACACTTGAAATGGTGATGTCTTGAGCGATATATGGTAAGACGAGTTGTACAATAGTTCAGCCCATCATAGGTACATAGACCAAGAACGTGGCTTGTCGGAGGAAAAACAACGGAGATAAGTCTCTAAGAAACTGTTCAGAACCTTGGTTTGTCCATCCGTTTGAGGGTGAAATGCGGTGCTGTATTTAAGAGAGGTTCCAACAAGGCGGAAGAGTTCTTTCCAGAAGTTTCTTAGGAAAATCTTGTCTCTGTCCGATACAATGGAGCGAGGGAACCCATGTAGTTTAATAACATCCTGAGTAAAACGTTGAGCCACATCTGAAGCTGTGAATGGATGTCTCAAATTGATAAAGTCGGCGTATTTACTAAGTCTGTCAACTACCACAAGTATGGAATTCCAACCATGAGATGCCGGGAAGCCTTCAATAAAATCCATGAAGATATCCTCCCAAACCTGATATGGAATTGGTAAGGGATGTAAGAGGCCTGCAGGTGAGAGAGTTGAATATTTATGTCGTTGGCAGATTTCGCAAGCGTGTATATACTGCTGCATAGCACGAACTAAGCCCTCCCATTGAAATACACGTTAGATGCGTTTAATGGTTTTCAAAATACCTGAGTGACCTCCACAACGGCTGGCATGAGCCTCTTGTAAAATATATGGAATAATGTCGAAGTAGCAGGGATTACCAGCCGACCCTTATGCCAAAGTTTGTCGTCCAACACCTTATGGTGTTTGCTGACTAGTTTGTCCTCACGATAGCGTTTGATTAATTGTTGGATAGATGGATCATTAGCAATTTCTGCGTAGACATCTTGTAGTTGCAGAGTAGTACGGATAGTAAGGACCATAATCGAGCTCGTAATTGTAGCCAAGTCCACTCTGTCAATGCGTGAAAGACCGTTTACCGCTTTATTTTCAATTCCTGGTTTGTAATGAATCTCAAAATCGAACCCCAGTAACTTGGTTAACCACTTCTGGTATTCCATGTTGACCTCTTTCTGTTCCAGTAAGAATTTTAAGCTTTTATGATCTGTATGAACCTGAAACTTGTGACCCAGTAAATAGTGCTACCATTTTTGAACTGCAAGAACTATATCCATAAGTTCCCTCTCATACACAGGTTTGAGTTGTTCCGTGGTTGTAAATCCATGGCTAAAAAAGGCAATAGGTTTCTTGTTCTGCATTAATACAGCCCCCACTCCTAGGCTTGAGGCATCCGATTCGACAATGAATTGTTCAGAAAAATTGGGTAATGCTAAGACAGGGGCGCAACACATAGTGTTTTTTATTGTGTCAAAAGCCAATTGTGCACTTTGTGACAAGCTAAATTTATCCATTTTTAACAAATCAGTAAGTGGTTTGGCTATCATACCATATCCTTTGATGAAACGTCGGTAGTATCCGATTAGGCCTAGAAACCCCCTGATTTGAGTCACAGTGGAAGGTGTGGGCCAATTCTTCATTACTTCTGTTTTAGCCGTATCTGTAGCAACACTAGATTCGGAAATCGTGTGGCCGAGATATTCAATCTGATTGAGGCCGAATAGGCACTTGTTTCTGATTGCAAAGAGATTTTGTCTTTGGAATGTCTGCAAGACTGTTTCCAAGTGATCTCCATGCTCTGTCACTGTCTTGCTATAGACCAAAACATCGTCAAAGAATACCAACAAAAAACGGCGCAAAAATGGTTTGAAAACCTTGTTCATTAGAGCTTCGAATGCTGCTGGAGCATTTGTGAGACCAAAGGGCATTACCAAAAATTCATAGTGGCCTTCAAGAGTGCAGAAAGCGGTCTTCTCAATGTACGTAGGTTTCATTCGGATTTGATGATAACCGGAACGAAGATCCAATTTTGAAAATATGGCTGCCCCATGTAACTCGTCTAGATGCTGATCAATAATCGGGATGGGTTATTTGTCTGGAATTTTGGCTTTGTTAAGATCTCTATAGTCGACGCAGAAACGCCATGACGCGTCTTTATTTCGAACCAGTAATACGGGACTGGAGAAAGGGCTGGAGCTTGGTCGTATAATGCCTGCTTCAAGCCTGTCTATGACCATTCCTTCCATGATTTCCTTACGGGCGTGAGGGTATCGATAAGGGCGTACTGAAATTGCTGGTGTGCCTGAAAGCAGAGGAATGGCATGTTCAAGCCCACGAACTGGTGGTAGTCCTGAGGGTACCTCAAACACCTGTCCAAACCTGTCCAAAAGAAGCGAAAGTTCAGCACCAATTAGTTGGGTAGATTGGAGTGAAAGTTCACATTCCCAAGATGGTAAGGAAAAACAAAAATCATCAGCAAAGGTATTTGTGGTCAAGTGACGCAGTGGCGAGTGGTTGTGGTGGAGAGATGGAACACCCATCAATGTCACACGTTTTTCCCCGTAATAGAAAGTCAGTTCTTGCGATTTTCAGTCCATTTCACATTTGCCTAACGTTTCCAACCACTGAATTCCCAATATTATATCAACAGTACCAAGTTCCAAAGTAATGAAATCAGAGGTGAAATGCAGATCAGCTAGCTGAAAAGGGATACGTTTACATAAACCAAGGCCTTGTACAATAACACCATTCCCTAAGAGGATGTGCATGGAATGGTCTAATGTTAATGCTAGTTTGGCTTTGGAAAAGTTATGTGAAGCCCCACTATCTAACAAAACGATTAGCTTGGTTTTGCCAATTAGACGATGCAACTTGGTTGTTTGTGGAGACCGTAAGCCCAATAAAGAATGTATTGAAAGCACCATTAATTCCCGAGTTTTGGTTTGGGGCTCATTGTCCACTTGGAGTTCCATCATGTTTTCGTCAAGTACCTCTAACTCATATCCATTGACTACTGTTAAAATCTGAAGCTCCTTGAATGCACAAGGGTGGCCTCTGTAGTATTTCCCTTTGCATTTAAAACAAATTCCTTGAGCACACATAGCATCCAATTCAGCGTTTTTGTAACGCTGTCGAAGTATGATATTGTTCGTTGTTGTTTGTTGTGGTTGTTTACTGCCTGATGGAGCTGATACATGGATAATGTTTTTTCCTGTTATTGTGGTATTGGTCCTATAATTGACAGATTGTGTAATGCGAGGATTGTATGGTTTGCTATCACCGCGGGTTGCTGCTTTCGTGGACTGACAGAAAAAACTGGACTCCATACGAAAAACAGCAGCAATGTGGTTACGAAGTCCACGAGGTTCCTTCAGCCTAATTACTTCCTTCATTTCTGGTTGGAGGCCATTATAGAAGATGTCTGTGAGATTTTGATCATTCAAACCCACACTTGAGCCTATAAGTCTTGAAATTCCATTACATAGCCAGAGACGGATCATGTTTGACGAATTGCAAAGAGTCTCTTTTCTGGTTCAGCTTCGATTGATTCGCCAAAACGTAACATAAATCTCTCACGAAAATCCAACCAGCTTCAAAAATGGCTTTGTAGTGTTTCCCAACTGAACCACCTGCGAATATCACCATTGAAACTGAGTGCTACTATTTCCAGCATACCGTCTTCACTGTATTTGCCAATGTGAAAAAACGGTTCCACCAACACTAGCCAATCATAGCCATTGTGACCATAAATCAGAGGCAATTCGATTTTCTGTAGCATACTATCCCTAGTAGCCATGTTAAGAATGGTGGAACGAGGTTGACTGCTGCCATTGTTTTCATGGTTATGAGTTTCCGTCGATGGGTTAGGGTTTGAACCCGACGGTTGTTTTCCAGTCTCAGGTTCTCCAAAAAGCTTTTCTTCAAAACGAGCTAAGATAGCCGGAACAGAGGAGAGGTTATCGAGCTTTTGTTCCATTGTATCCATTCTTTGGTCCATATAATGAATATGGTGCTCCATTTTCCCTTGTTCCTGGGACATTCGAGTAAAAGCACCATAAAGAAACTGCACCTGTTCGTGAACATTTGACTCAGGTGAGAAACTCCCCAGACTTGTAAACTCGCCGCCGGTAACAATCGTTGGTTGAGGAGACATACTTCCGGTCACCGTATTGTTTGCCATTTTCGCCGCACCAATGTTAAGTTTTGACAGATTTGTAATTTAAGAAACAGAGCAAGATCTCAGAGTAAAAGAAAATTCCAGATCTTTATTAATAACCAAAAAGGTCTTACACACTACCGATTAACCAGATCCTTAAACAACTTAAAAATATCTCAGTCAAAGAAAGAAAACAAATGAAAACTCTCACTCTCAGCACAGATTTGATCTCATGGTGATCAAATCCTCACAACACACTGCTTTTCTGATAAGTAAAAGATGCCCTTTCTCCACAACGTCATTATTCCTTTTATATATGTGATTCTTCATTCCCAAATTCACTTGTTTTCCCATCCGTAATTTCCCTTTTTCTCTTTTTGTCTTCTTCTGCCTTTACAACAAACTGGTCCCACTTCTGATTCTTTTGATTTGTCGAATGAACCTCTAGCTCAGCTGCTTCAACATCAATATGAGATTTCTTCTTACGCACGTAGACACGCAAAGGCTTAACAGAGGCGTGAGAGAATGATTCGGAATTTCAGACCATATGAATGGGTTGAAACCAGCCGAGACAGACTCCACTAGTAAAATGAATACCAAAATTATATTAATTTTATTTTATTTAGTACGACAAATTTACCTATTTGCATAATTTCTAGCTCCATGCATCTTTATAATTACAGCAAAACAAATGTAGGCTTTTGTATGTACAAATATAGTTTCACAAATCCTTCTTTAAACACTAAACACTAGTCTTGCTTTTCTTCTACACTACGAACACTGTCCAAAGACTGTTGAAGAACTTGCATTGCCACTTTATAATGATCCAAAGAAACCGCTCCTTCTTCAACTACCTGAAGAGCTTTTTTATACAACTGATCAAACCGTTGAATCCGGTCTGAGCCGTTGGCAAAACCGGTCAAGCCATTATCAGCCAAGTGAACCCGTTTGTAGTCTTTTCTCCACCGCGATAGAATATACCGCAAAGGGACTTCTTCAACACCATTAAAATTGAGAACACATAGAGCATGTCTGCACAAGTATCCATAGAAGTTGAAACAGCTACAAATGCACCGTACTTCACCAACTGATCTATTATACAGAACCTCGAAATCGCGGATTTCTCTCCTGTTGGATTCGCATTGGACCCGTTCTTTCACAAGGAAGATCACAAAAGGCCCATCCACGTGGAGCTGCGTTGTGCTGAAACACGAGTACATTTCTTCCACCTCTACTTGGAACTTGTTGAACATGTCTCTCGTGTAGATTCTTGAGAGCTGTGACTCGAAAGAACACTTTGTTTTAAGCTGGGAAGTGCTGGAGTTGAGAGACTCTATGTCGCTGAGAGTTTCTTCCTTGTGTTTCTTTTGAAGAGCTAGCTCATACTTGTCAAGAAACTCTTTCAAAGGTGTTTGTTTATGAACATACCTTTCGAAAAACGGATTCAAAGTTTCTCCAAGACGTGCAGCAGCAATTCCTGCGAAAAATGTGTCTTTAAGATAAACCGGAGCCCATCTAGCTCGATCTTCGTACAAAGAACGAAGCCATTCATTATCAAAAACCCCAAAATTGTGAACCATAAACCCCCAAGCTGCTTCAAATTCAACAACTTTTAATGTTTCATAAGCTGCTTTCGTAAACGCCTTCCTCACACCATCATAGTTATGCAACCCTCCTAATTTCTCTGGGATTTTTTTCATTATATGTGTAAGACTGAATCTGTGATGGGATCTTGGGAACACTTGAGAGATCGCAGTCTCTAAAGGCTTGCATCGGTCTGTAACAATGGTTTGAGGAGAACACTTCATGAGACTAAGCCATACTTTAAGCAACCAATGATAAGACTCTATTGTCTCTCCAGCAAGAAGACCACAACTAAGCAATGTACTTTGCCCATGGTGATTCACTCCTACAAATGTTACTAGCGGAATCTCGAATTTCGCACTTATAAAAGTATTGTCAATGAAGATGACGTCCCCAAAGTAACTGCAAGAAGCTTTGGAGAAAGCATCTGCCCAAAATACATTCCTTAATTGGCCTTCATCGTTCACATCCATCAGGTAAAAGAAATTTGGATTTGTCAATTGCATACGGCAAAAGTAGTTGTAGATGGCTGCAGAATCTCCTTTCCTAAGGTTCAGCGCATCAGATGACCCAGCAGAATTCTGAAGTTGTTTCTTCAAATTAGAGTCCGAGTTCACATTGTTTCCAGTATCAATGACACAAGCCCGATACAACTTTATTGTCTTAGTTTCTGAGTCTGGGCTAGATACACACTTCCTCTTGGTCCCAGTCCCTGTCCGTTTAATTGATTTATATATCTTAGAACCGAGCAAATGGTTATGATCAAGTGTAACTTCAAGTATCCGCCATCTCTTAGTATCCACTTGTCTCATTCTTATCATTGCAGGACAACCAGTTCGAGTTTCCTTCCTTACACGATTCACATCGTTAACCCTCTTGAACCCTTGGCTACTGCAGCAAAGCACCGCACCATACTTCTCTTTGCTACGCCGCTTAAACCATGAATTCTTCACTCTTACACGAAATCCGACTTGAGTAGCATAGCAGTTATAATAGTTATAAGCATCATCATATGACTCAAACTCCATTCCAACTGCTGGGGCATCAAATTCTTTTCTCTCAACAAGTAAATCACTCGGTTCATCGAACTCTCTCATCACATCTTCTTCGCTCTTTCTTTGTTGGTTATGACAAAATCCAACATCAATCTCATGCTCACTACTACAAACCAGAGCTTCTCCAATCTGTAAAGTGCATCCACCATCTGACATTGGATCATCTCTTTCTTGGGTCTCGTCAGTTTCTAAATACGCAGATGCCTGAACCTGTAAATACACTAACAATATGTGAGGATCAAATGTAAACTTGCAAACCCTTAATTTGAAAAAGGTTGAAGATCATTGTAAACAATTTTGTTCTAACAAACCCTACTTGGTCAAAGTTCGTTTCACAACTCGACAACCAATTAACAAAATCTATGAAATCCAATAAACTAAAATCGTAAGATCACAGCCAAACATTGGTAACAACACGAGCTTGAACGATTCGATGCAGAATCTAAACTTCACGAAAATTCAGGTAATATAGAAAGAAAAGAGGGATTTCGAGTTGTTGAAACACACATACATCTCCGTCGCCGGAATCACTTGGGTCCATTGGTCTTCCTGAATTGATCGGACCCGAGAGTGATATTTGCGCGGGTATTGAACTTTTAAGCGGTTAGGTAGTTAGCTTCTTCTTCTGACGGTGAACTTCTTTCGGGGCTCGACTGGTGACTCTAGCATTTCCAAAGACAATACCTTAGGGTTTCACACCTTCAAAGCACGTGCAACGTCGTCGTTTCTGCATACCAACAGATCAAACCCTCGTAGTTTTGTTAAATATTGAGAATGGCCCTAATGTTTTAAAGAAAACCGGAGGACTATATAGACTTGAATTGTTGACAAATTTTATCTTTTTCTTTCTAAATAGACTTGAACGGCCATACCAATATTATCATAAGTGCTAAATATTAATTATGGAAAAGTTACATAAAAAATATTTAAAGTGATAATCATTTATATTATCTTGAAATTTTGATAATTTTACTTTAAACCTTTAAATTAAAGAAATTTTTATATTAAACTTTATTTTTTCACAAATGGAAAAATTATCTATGTAAATAGAGCTATTAAGTTTTTTTTTAGTAATTTAGATAGGAGAAAACCTTCTATCTTTAGTGAATTAACTTAAAATAATAATAGTCGTATGACAAAACAGAAACAAAACGAAAATGATAAGTGTCCATTCATCATCAATCAACAATAATTTTAATATTTCAGGAACATGATCGAAAGAATGTAACCCCAAATCCAAAGAGAAAGCAAGGTTAGCTAGCCTATGTGCAAGACTATTAGCTTCCTTGTAGTCGTGGTAAATCCAGACATCCCAATCCTTCTCAATAAAGCCTTAGCACAATTGTACCATGAATGATAATGGATGACAATCTTCAACCCTGTTATGTAAAAAACCGACCACAATTTTTGAGTCTACTTCTAGCTCTACATGAGTATACCTCCGCTTCCAAGCCATATAAAGCCCATAATAGACTCTCCATAACTCCGCTAGTGGAGTTGTGCATATCTCGATATGAAGAGAAAAACCACAACACCACTCTCATGCTTCATTCGTATCACTCCTCCAGCCGTCGCACTCCCTGGGTTACCTCTTGAATCTCCATATGTATTGAGTTTAACCTAGCCACGACTCGGTGGAGCTCATGCAATACTTCTCTCAACTCGGTTTGATCTCTTGCCACACCTTACCCTTTGTAATCTCTCCAGTTTTTTTTTAAGAAACCCCAGCCGATCTTTGTATCCATTTGAGGAGCCAAATACACCTTCACATCTCCACTTCCACCCCTACCAAAAAGTTATACAAAATAGATATGACCATGAGTAATCAGGTGTGTAAGAAAGATCCTTAAGATTCGCATATAACCACTCAAAAATTTCCTGGTCGAAGAATTTCTACGGGTATTGATTCAATACCAACCTTAGCCAAATCCCTTTCATCGCCGGATAATCTCGGAGAACATGTAATATCTTCTTTCTCGCAAATTTGCAAATCGGAAAAATCACGGATCTGCTTAAATGCCTTCTATGTCTTTCAACATTGATCATAATCGCTTGATTCCCATCTAACTAGAAAAAACACACACCCTTTCCGAAACCGAAGCTCGCCAAATAGAGTTGAAAAAGCTTCCATATATGGTCTATGCTCTTTGTTGTTGATTAAAAATTTATTTGCCGATTTCACCATAAACTTAGGAACTCCCATCTTATCGTAATTGATATTTGGAAGAACAATGTTTTTAAGCAAATTTTCACTAATTTTCTTCTTCTTTTCTTGATGATCCAATTTCTTGGTTAAATCAAAATCGGTAAAACCGACCATATGATACAACAAAGAAATCTTTTCTTTCCTTTTGGCGATTTTAAGCTCGAGTTCTTTAGCTATTTCATATGCTTCCATATGTTACTTCATTTGAAAAATCACGCATTTGTAATAGGCATGTAATTCTTTTTTGGAACGCTTGACAGCCATCTCAACTTTTGATAAAAGTTCGAGTTGCTCATTTGAGACAATGGATCTTCTCTTAAACTGCAATTATAAAATAAAACAACACTTTAAAGGATTTAAAAATACTTTCACCATATTTTTAAAGATTGAAATGTAACTAATATATAACATACATGAGAATAATGTGAGAGATCTTCACCCACGATAACGTCAATAAGCGATGGATCATGGTTCAAGGAAATGATTCATCCAAAATAAGAAGATTAGTAATATATAAAACAACAAAACTATTTAATGATGATGATGACGACATTTGATTTAGGATTAAAGAACTTTTTGTTCATGTTGAACTTCTTCAACATTCAAAATGCCTTTTCCTTTGTCTGTGTTATTTGGTACAATTTCCTACATAATTTTATCATCCAATAAGTACTTACGAAATTTAAATAAGTTAAGAACAAAAACGATTTAGACATATACCTATTAAATCTGATGGACACATTGTAAATAGTAATCTATATACAAAAATCTATCATTATGTGTATATGAAATATTATCGAAACATAAATCTTAGATATATTTTAAGAAAAACGAAATGTTCATAGTTTTCAATATGAACAAAGCTAACTTTATTAGTTAAAATGTAATTAGAATGTGGTAAACTCATATGAAGAGTATCTATATTTATATTAAAAAAACTAACAATCGATTAGGGTTTTAAGATATTTAAGTTATGTTCGAGATCATTTTTGTTACAAAATCTAGAATAATCTTAATAACAAATTCGATATGGCAAATATCTAATATATGCATGGTAACAATTTTAACTACAAAAAAGGAATTTTACATGGATGAGTATTAAACCTAATTTAAAATGATAATAATTAAAATTCTCTTGTAAACTACCTTCTACGTGAATCGAACTCGAGACGTAAAATAAAAAAACTCGGATCCAACCCAAGATCCGCGCGTTTTTAACCGGATTTGTTATAAAAAAATCTCGTTCAAACAATCAATGCCGGGACTCGATCTCTCAACCTTAAACTCATTTCAAAATTTTCGGACTTTTGTAGCCTTGCGATTTTTTTTTTTTTTTTTTTCCTAAATTTTTAGCCTATGGCATTCTTTGTAAATATCTTAATTATTTTGACCTCCTCCAAAAATGTACTTCTCAAATAATAGTATAGATATTGCATGTAATAATTAAATGATGAATGTTTTATATTAATTTATAAATTTGTATAATGTTAATTAATTGTGAACAAAAATATGGGTAATATTGAAAAATATAAACTTTTGATACTTTAAATTTGAAATATTGCATTTGGAAGAAAACACATTATACTTCAAATTTGAAGTGTCTCTTTGAAAATGCTTTTAGCAGGACACCTTCTCCAAAACTTCATAAGAGAATCCACAAGAAGTTGCTAATGCATTATAGGTAAGTCTAAAAATTTTACACAAAGACAAGAGACTATGAAAATAGGTCAGCTGACGTTATTATCATTCTCAACACTAACGGTTAGGCCTGTCCATTTTGGGTCGGGTAATCTAACCTGTCATGTATTCGATCTATTTACGGGTAAAGATTAGGTATAGACAATGATAATTATCCGTTTGGATCAAGAATTTTTTTTTAAATGGATAAAAGTCGGATAAGAATAATTAATTGGACCGAGTTACCCGTTTACATAACTAAAATCATGTCAAAACTTAACTATAATAATTACTATAATAATTTCCTAAATAAATACAAATATTATGTTATAATAAGTATTGATTTAAGAAATGTTAAAAAAACTTACATAATCGTTTATTTTATGTCATATTTTCAATTTTGTTACTATTTTATTCAAATTTCTAAACTTTTTTTTGTAAAGATATGATATTATAATGAAACATTATACTATTTTTAACTTTCAATGTACATATTAGTTAAAATTTATATAATATATTACGAGTTCGATATTAAACAGGCATTGATTTTAACTATCCGACCCGATCCTTACCTGAACCGAACCCGCCACTACCCAACCCATAATTTTACGGGTATGTTTTGGATATTAATATTCTATAGTTGAACTATCCGTATCCGCCCCGGATCCGCTATTACTCGATCCGTTACTCGAAATGGACACCTCTACGTGAGTTCATCATTTCTATTATGTTGAATTTTATTTACTTTTTAACTGAAATTAAATACTTGTTCGTTAATTAGAATAAGATATTTATATTATTTTGAAAAAATTATTTTATTAAGATAATTTTGTTCATATTTTGTTCATAAACTAAAATATCTTAATTAACTATTTTTGAAATAATATAAATCTCTTATATAGTTAAGTAAATAATTTTATAATATAATAAATTATATGAAAATTGATATTTTAGTAACTAAAATAAAATTATCATATTTTTATTTTTCACAAATTTTAATAAAAAATCATAATTGACTAATTTTTTCAAAATAAATGTATATGTATACATGGACAAAAAACCTTTAATTTTGTATATTTTGCCAAATAAATACCAATTTTTTTCGTTAAGCCAAAATAGACGTCACGTTAGTCAAACTTAACGATCCATTAATTTTGACTAATGTTTAGACTATTTGGACTCAGTCAACTAAAATTGGTTATTAATTTGGCAAAATCAACATTGATTCAGACCTCTTTTTTTTGTATTTTCTGGTAACTTGAAAGTTATTCCGGCAATTTTTCCTTTTTTAATTTAAACAGGTTCTTAAATGGTTTTAAATTCGTCTCCAAACCACATAAAATGACCTATTCCTTTATATACCTTAGAAAAATGAATCTTCATAAACTCATGAACCTACGAGGTAGACAAATCATACTATCATATATAAGAACATTTTACATCCGATAAAAGAGAGACGAATTTAAGAAGAGCATCGAAACTACAGAATATATATAAAAAATTATATTGTACTAATGTAATTGTGTTCTAGCTAGTCAATAAAACTATTTTTTACCATTTTAATCTCTTTCATTATCGTTTAATTTTTACCTTTGTTCTGTTTAGTGTTTAGACAAATCACTTACGTTCTACCAAAAATCACTCCAGCAAAATCAACAATAATAAAAAGACAATTTACAAAATTACTTTTTCTTAAATTTTGTTCTTACAATATTATCAAAACTATTTTATATCTTTAAAATGCTGTTTTCAAAAAACTACACCCTTAATCCTAAAACTGAAACAAATATTTTAAAATTCTAAACTCTTAAACTGTATTGTTATGTTCATTGTATGTTTAAAAGAAGAAAAAAATATTGAATGATTTTTTGGGAAAAATGTTTGGTTGTATATTTTTGTGGTATACTACTAAATTTCTCACTATCAAATGAGCTTATAATTTTGATTAATATATACTATCATCTTGTAATTTCATTTCCCGATTTATTCGTAGGCGCATATATAAACTAAAGGAATTACAATTTTACTTGAAACATCAAACGCAAAAATGCATTTGTCTCTGCACTCTCCTCTTCCTCTGCTCCACTCATTCTCCTCCATTACTTCTACAAAATCCACCGCCTACAAAATCAGAGCTACGCCGTCGAAACTACGCTTCTCTCCCGTCAACGCGACGCTGGGTAATGGAAACAGCGATGGTCCAGGAGATGATGATGATGATGAAAATCCGACTTTCAATCCATTTGGCTTTGTTACGGATAATCCGTCAAGCCGGAGCGCAATTCAGCTACCGGAGTCTCCGGCAGAAGACGGTAACGTCGGTCAGATGCTCTACGTGAGTTGAATTTTATTTACTTTTGAACTGAAATTGAATACGGGAAATTTGAAATAGATTATTCCTGAGACGAGCACTCTATCAAATTCCATTTTATGCTGATTGTTACGACTCTGGTTTGATACAATTTTAGTGGTGTTTTGAGTTTAGAGGACTGAAGATAAGGGAAAGGAATATGGTTCGAGAATCAAATCTGGGAAGCTTAAATGGTTTGTGAGAGAAACTGGTAAAGGATTAATCCATCCACGTCTCATAAAGCTTTGTGTTTCTTCTTGCTTCAACTAGAGATGATTTACTAATTATCATTTTCTTTTTTACGGAAGGATCAAAGGAGAGTCGTCGAGGAACCATTGTCTTTGTTCATGGAGCTCCAACTCAGTCTTTTAGTTACCGGACTGTCATGTCTGAGGTGCTACACTACACTGAATCTTTAATCCTAAGCTGACTTTATGAGTTTATATCTGCAATACTATTAGTATCAAATGGGAAAACAGTTCTAATGAAGAAGTATGCATTTGAATCTTGTATGGATGTCTTTGTGTTTCTCAACAATGTAATAGATGTCAAATGCTGGGTTCCATTGCTTTGCACCTGACTGGATAGGATTCGGATTCAGTGACAAGCCCCAGCCAGGATATGGATTTAATTACACAGGTTTGTTGAAATTACAATATTATTTGTGAACTGCAATTCAGTATATGGTTTCTTATTCTAATGAGTTTCAATCTTGTCAGAAAAAGAGTACCATGAGGAGTTCGATAGACTGCTGGATGTGTTGGAAGTCAAATCTCCTTTCTTTCTTGTTGTTCAGGTTCAGATGTCATTTCTGCATACTGTTTTAACAATTTGTTAAGGTTGAACACATAACTTATGTCTTCATTTATTGTGGTCTCCCAAGGGATTTCTTGTAGGTTCATACGGTTTAACTTGGGCATTGAAAAATCCAAGCAAGGTTGAGAAAATTGCAATCCTTAATAGTCCGTTGACTGTTTCATCCCCAGTTCCCGGATTATTTAAGCAACTAAGGTTCAACTCTTTTGCCAGTTTTGTCATTCTTAATGCTTTTAGTTATCTATTCATATCTAATATCTCTTATCTTATCCTCTGTTACATCTAATGGATATTATTGCATCTCATTATCTTACTTCTGTGTCATTTTTTCTGATGCAGATTTCCCCTACTTGGTGAATTTACCTGCCAAAATGCTATCTTGGCTGAGCGGTTTATTGAAGGAGGTAGCCCGTACGTATCAAAATAACCATTATTTTCATGTGGAGTGTTTAAACTATGCCAATTATAGAGAAGAGACATTAGATACTGGCTATTCCTTACTTCAGCCTCAAAATGCATGTGCTAAATGATATTGATAAAAGGTTTCAATTGTACAATTGTCTTACCCTATATCATATGATGTTTGATAGCTACGTCCTGAAGAATGAAAAAGCTGATGTTTATCGTCTACCATATTTGTCAAGCGGAGGTCCTGGGTTTGGTACGTCTTTAAACCAAATTCTATGAATGGAGCATGATACACCTTAGTCTTGTTTCTTATCATGATTCCATCATGTTTTATATAAGAGACTTCTCATCATGAGATTGTGATGATTAGCCTTGCTCGAGACTGCGAAAAAGATTAACTTCGGAGACACCTTGAGTCAAATTGCAAAAGGGTTTTCATCGGGCAGGTACATGCATTTTTTATATTCCCATGTCTGAAATATTGGGCGTGGTACTTTGCTGAGATTTGGTTCCTCCACAGCTGGGATAAACCCATTCTTTTGGCTTGGGGAATAGCTGATAAATACCTGCCTCAGTCTATAGCGGAGGAGTTTGAGAATCAAAACCCCCAAAAAGTCAAGCTTAGACTCATTGAAGGCGCTGGGCATTTGCCTCAGGAAGACTGGTATGTACACACCACTGCTCTTGCTCAACTTTGATTCTTCTGTATCTTTCTGAATTTTGAACTTTTTATACAGGCCAGAAAAAGTTGTTGCTGCCCTCCGAGCATTTTTCTGACTTCCAAATTCAACAAATCAAAAAAAGGTAAACCGCAAAGCTTTGTGATAGTCAAAATAACTAGCATTTCCAACATACTTTCCTACAAGATATGGGACAAGTTTTAGCTCCCCACAAAAAATAAAACAAAAACCACCTTGGAGCTATTAGCCTCTCAACTTTTCCTTCCCTTTGGCTTCTTAGCAGCTTGGCTAGCAGCTTTCTCTTCAGATTTCCTCTTTATCGTTGGCTTAGTGCCACGGCCTCTAGGTTTCACATCTTTCTCTTCAGCCTCGCTATCATCTCCACCATCAGCATCAGCATCATCATCATCACTATCTTCTGTTTTTCTCTTCGATGCAGTCTTCTTGCCATGATCTTTTGTTGTCTGTCTTTTCTTTGGTTTAACAGCATCCTCTACTTTCTCTGATTCTTGTTCATCTTCTTCTTCAACTCCATTGTCTTCTTTAGATTGTACACCTCTTTTACCTGGTCTAACCTTGGCTGCTTTGTCTGCATCTTTCCCAAAGAGTTTCTGCAGCTCTGGGACATATGCTGTTGTCTATAGAAGAAGAAAAAAATTATTTATTCAGTTCATTACATCAATCCATCAGTCAGAAAATAATACTGCCTAACTATGAATACTTACTCTTCCACCAGCAGTGATGAAATCAATCTTCTTCCCTGCAATAACCAAAACAGACTTCATTAGCATTAACATAATTCAGATACGTCACAATACACTCTCATGACATTTTAGTCGTTGTTATAGGGCAATCAATTGCAGTTGATTGGAGGTTGAAAGATCAACTGATCAGACATTTTCTATTTGAACATGGAGATAAAGAATGTGTGAAATCTGAGATTCAGACCGTCAACAAAAGCCTTTCCTGGCTTCTCTTCTCTAGCATGAAAAATCCAGTTCCTAGGGAACTGACTACTGTCTGCATCAACTTCCACAGCTTTTTCTATCACCTGCAAAACCCCATTTTTTGCTTTATCAAAACGATAGTGGGAAAAGCTTACCATTAACTTTCCCTGGTTTTTTCCCCCACCGAAAATGAAATAACCATTCAAGAGGAAACTCTTTGCTATCAGCACTGACTTGAACTGCATGTTGAATAACCTACAAATGTTCTCTCTCTCTAAATCGCAATAGACAATCCATCATGCATGTTTATAGATCGTTCTGTTGCTATCCTCATGTTTTGTAGGTTTTAAGAGTCTTACCTCCTTGATGGATGTGTGCAAAGCTTCACATTGCTCTTTGGAGAGGCTAGAAGCAGTCTGCAACGGGTGGATTCTGGCCTGTGGAAAAACGTTGAGCATAATTAATCCTAAAGCATGTACTCTAGTGTCAAATGTACAAATTTGAGAAAAGAAGGTGGATACTTTGTGAAACCAATGAGTAGTTACTATGGTTCACTTGATGTCTAGTTTATTTAAGAAGTTAAAACTCACTTGATACAACACTTCGTCAGCGATCCAGTTCCCAATACCTGAAATAAAACCCTGCAAAGGACAAGAAGAAAACTCAGCATTGGAACAAGATCATTGCAGTTCTAGTTATTGTGACAGGGCATAAAACTCAAAATGAAGTGAGCAAAAAATTGATTGAACTCTGAACCTGATCAAGCAAGAGAGGCTTTATGGTTATTTTCTTTTTAGCTAAGCTCTTCGCTAATTCATCAACTGTCATAGGCTCCAACAATGCATCAGGACCAAGCTCCGATATTGGACGCACTGAAGCCGGCTGCAATAGCAAACACCAATTAAAGAATCACTAAGAAGTACCCGCAGATTCAAAGAAGCTCTATAAAGAAAAGCAATACAGAGTTGTGCATTTATACATTTGCTAGAAGTCGAACTTTCGCAAATCTCCTCTTGTCAGTAAATGAAAGCTCCAGACCATCATCAAGCTATATACAAGAGTAGAGAATTTGTTGTGGTTAAGCATAGTTTCAGGCCAGAAAATTAGTTAAAAGAAGACGTGAGGTTTCTCAACCTCAACAAAGAACTTTGAATACTTAGATGGCCACTCATCTGAGTCTTTCACAGCAGACCTATATAAACAATACTGTTCTATTAATCCAAATGAACTCGGCTTTCGCATCTGCTATGTAATGGTTCAATGAACTCCATAAAGTTCCACCTTTTATATTTAGTAACTGCAACGCCTTTAATATAGATAGCACCAGCCATACCTGAAGTAACACATAAACCATAGCCGAAAGAAAATATAAGTTCTGAGAAACAATAAGCCAAACACTTTTACTCTTTTCTTGTGCAACAAAGCAAAAACAAAAACCAGCATTGTACTATGAAGTCTTGCATTTTGGAAAATGTTCATTTTCGATGTAATTTACACTTATCATTGGAAGATAAGATGAAGAACTACATAAACGAAATATCTAAATTAGCAAGCAACAATAAAGGCCGAGAATTGAACTATGAACAGTCATGCATTTGGGGCAATCCCTAAATCCCTTTCGAGGAATGTACCAAATTGGAAAGAAGGAAATGGCGGGGCATCTAGCTCGAGCCAGAGGTTTTTCCCTTTTCTACGAGCAGAGAGAATGGTCTTTCCGAGAATTGAATTTTGGAAATCGGATGGTGAGATTCCATCAATCACTTTGTTGTCGTCAGCGATGATGACTCGCTTAATCTTCTTTCCCAGACAGTTATCTTCTATCGCTCTCCTGGCCGCCTCAACCTCGGGAAGCTCCGGCATGTTTTGTCGTCGGCGAAATTAGGGTTTTGTTTGTTCTCAGGGATTTCCTTGGCGCGCTTTATTTCCTCCTCTAACTGATGAACTATTTCGGAGGAATACGAACTCTAAATACCAATGTTTTGAAGACCCAAAAATCAATTCGGATAACTTTACGAGTCATTGAGTCTTTAAATTAATCGTAAATCAATCGCAAGTTAAAAATTTAATAAATATTTTATTATTTATATATGTTTTAGGTATGTAATTTATATAAATACATTTTACAAAAAAATAAAACTTTTTATAAATTTTAACAGTTTTGATATAAACATTAAATTAATAATAAAAATATGATAAAAATGTTTAATAATAAATGTAAACTATTAATTCAAAATTTAAAATATTAATATAAAAATTTAATATATAGTATAAGACAAAATACTAATGCCAAAAAAATACAAAAAATCACTTTAACCAATCTTTATTCATCGTCTTGTATAATGAAATTATCATCAATGTCTATGAACTCACAAATCATAGTATTACTAGTCAATTATATTTATACCAAAATAGTATTTATATACAAATAAAATATTATTTTGATAAACTAGAGTTGCAAAATTTTATTTATAATACTGACTCTGGTCCGAACCGATTTTTTCACTGAATCACCAGTTTTACCGGTTCAACCACGGATCCAGATCGGGTTTTAAAACACTGCTTAATACAAAATTAGTTTTGTGCATGTAATATTTACTTACGAAAATTGTAGATTCTAAAAAAAAATTTAGTTTGTATTTCACAAATCTAATACATTCTTCAATTGTTTCATAAATATAGTGTTTTTGTTAACTTAATTATATCAAAAATTAAACAAACAACTAATCAAAGAATAGAACATATCCCACACGGGTAATTATAGACCCATATTGGGTAAGTTATCTCTTAAAGAAGTGAAATACAGCTAAAATTAAAACTCCTAAAAAGGAGAACCACTCCCATTAAAAAAAAGACTCAAACTAGGCATTAGATATAACCTAGATAAAAAAAACCCAAACGTGAAGGAGATTCACCATAGAAGAGTGATTGCTTAAAACTAATATAATTAAATTGACACTTATTAAGCTATAATCAAAAACATATAGAAAACCTAAACCAAACTTAAACACAAAAATAGGAAAATGACAAAGATTTGGCCATCCCAAAAATCAAGCTCAACCCACTTCTAGGCCCAAACCAAGCCATGTGCGCTAATCTTCAGCGCCACTGTCCTGTGTCGTACCACCGCATGTATAGCAAAGAAGACCGCATCTCCACCCAATCCAGACGACCAACCTCGAAGTTGTTGTCGAATCATACCACAAGGACGACAACATATGCAGAAAAGCAATACTACTAGAGAAGCGTACAATAAGTCGCAATAAAAGTCAACATCGACCGCACTACCGAGAACAACTATTCTACACAAATCGCGACCATTCTCAGCACGAAAGAGCATGAAGCTTCGACGAACTCGCCCAGAAATTCTGAATCCTCCATCAAAGCACCAAAATCGAAGCATGCATGCACCAATAGTGACTATAATCTGCAGATCTCCTCTGCAAAGCTTAGAAACACTTGAAGAAATAGAGCAAACTAATGGAGAAGGAGTAAGGAGAGGAACAAGCAGGAAAAAAACGGCGGAGACCCAGTCGGAGATGCTATAACAAGTCAGATCCCGAACAAAGAGAGAGATAACATTCTCTTTATTATTGATGATGTTGTTGTACGTTACAAATGAACTTAGCACTGGTATTTATAGTGCATAATCTATACATATATCATGTACATGTCGGTTTGACATTTGTTCAACATAAAGAAACAAATCTATTTGGATAAGCATAAAGAGAATATCTACAATGCTCCCCCTTGATTATCCATATATAGATTGCGTACTGTCTCGTTAAAAAATCTGTCATGGAAAAATCCAGTGGGATAAAAACCATAACGAGAAAAAAAGAGTACAATATCATAATTTCCCCCTAGAAAGAACGAGTATAAATTTATAGGTCACGTAAGTGACGTATTTCAATGCTTTGAACATGTTTTCGAAAGGCTGTAGTAGGAAGCACCTTTGTAAAAATGTATGTTGGGTTGTCGTTTGAGCGGATATATTGGACGTCAACTTCCTCGTTTTTCTCGAGTTCTTTAGTGTTAGGGATGAGCGTTCGGATATCCGAATCCGATCGGGTTCGGGTTTTCGGATTTTTGGATTTTTCGGGTTTTCAATTATAGAATCCGTTCGGGTATTTTAGAACTTCGGATCGGATTCGGTTCGGTTATACTCGGGTTTGGTTCGGTTCGGGTTCGGGATCGGATTTTCAGATATTTTGGGTTTTTAATTCGGTTTCGGGTTTTTGGATTGAAATCGGACATAAATATCTAAAATGATTCGAAATGACCATAATTAATAGATTGATTACCATTTTATCCATCATTAATCGGTGTAATAAATTCAAGTTTCTGTAATATGTTAAATCAAATAAACTTATATACAAAAAATCACCAATTATGATAAATACCAATGAACAATGTGATTGTGAATTTCTCAAAGTCTCCGATGGAAGAGACCTTGAAAATTGAGAGGATTGTGAAAATCTCAAAAAACTAAAAAATATTAAAGAAGAAGAGAAAAAATCGACAATAGAAAGAAAAAAAGTATGAATCGATGTAGTATAGAAGAATTGGGGATAGTGATGTTGTGCATAAGGCTTTAATGTCATTTTTTCATATGATACTAAGGGTATATTGACTTTCTTTGCGTTCGTCTTCTTTGTTTGAAGATGACCATTCCTCTTACAATCTTTGAGAAAATTAGTAAAATTGGTCTTTCTATTGTATATATTTTGCTATATGTATTGTTTCAAATTCCATCTTATAGCTTAAAAGTAATCATGTTAACTATAAACTTACTATTAGGAAATTTAGGTTTATGAATAAATTTTGGTTATTTCGAATATCCGAAATTCGTTCGGGTTCGGATAACCGAACTAAATAAATATAATATCCATTCGGATATTTTACTAAATCCGAACCCGATCCGAACCCGATTTTTTGGATCGGTTTCGGGTTCGGGTTCGGATTTTGGATATTATGCCCAGCCCTATTTAGTGTAAGAGAAAAATCTTTGGAGGAATGATTTTTGTCATGTCGCTCTTGATATCACATTCTTTGAGTTGGGCGACACAATCACCATTATCTTCGAAATTTTGTTAGCTCCTTATAGATGGGTATGCCCCCGACTTCTTGTATATGTTAGGTCAAGGGTTTGAGCCAAACAAGTTCTTTATATGCTTTGCAAAGAGAAATTGTTCTATATCCTCGAGGGATGATCAAGACATCCATCATTGTGATTATATCATTCTCTCTTGATGTCTATCTTGTGCGTGTTCATTGTTGCCTCGTTAAAAACCTTTTTATGGAAAAATCCAGTGGGATAGAAACCACGATAAGGAAAAAAGAGTACAACCATGCATTCATTGTATTTCTCCTCTCTCAAGCATATCTTTGATATATGCTCTTTCTCATTTCAATGTATGCGCGTAGGTGATGAATTGTATCTTGCAAGCAGATTAGTAGCGAATGCTAAATCTGGTCGAGTGTACTTTTCAAGATACATAAATCCACCAATAACGCTCATATAAAGTACTTCATGACCTAAATGATCTTTGTCATTTCCACAAGGTCAAAATGAATCCTTGTTAATGTCAGGGAATCTATTAACCATTGGACTATTCAAAGGATTTGTTTTATCCATACTAAAGCGTTTTAACACTCTTTTAATGTAATTTGATTGATGCAAAAATATTTCATCGTGGAGGTGCTTTATTTGGAGACTGAGACAAAAATTTATCTTTCCAAGATCTTTCATTTAGAACTCTTCTTTCATGTGAGTTCTTGCATCATCTATATCCTTTTGAGTTCTAATTTTTTCAGGTTCTCAACATATACAACAATGATCAAAAATCCATTTAAGGATTTTTTTTAATAATTACGCAAGGGTATATCGCATTGTTAACATATCCCTTTTTCAAAAGATATTCACTTAAGCGACTATACCACATACGTCCGGATTGTTTTAGTCCGTAAAGTGATCGTTGTAATATGACCGAACAAATTTCTGTAGACCCTTTAGAGATATTTGATCCTTCTGGGATCTTAAATCCTTCATGAATTTTCATATAAATATCACTATCAAGTGGTCCATATAGCTATGCAGTCACAACATTCATAAGGTACATTTCTAAATTCATAGAAGTCGCAAGGCTCATTAAGTACTTGAATGTGATTGCATCCATTACTGGAGAATATGTTTCTTCATAATCTATTCTCGGTCTTTGAGAAAAATCTTGAGCCAAAAGTCGTGTTTTATATCTTGTGACTTCATTTTTCTCATTTCTTTTTTGCACGAAGATCCATCTACATCCGACTGTGGTGTAATGACAATAGGTCAAAAGACATCTCTTTTACTAAGGGGGAATAATTAAGTTCTCATGGCTATGTGTCATTTCTCTCATTCAGGCCTTTCTTGGCATTCTGATACGGATGTTGGGTCTGGATCATCATTTTTATGATCCATATCTTTGGAAATAGAAAATGAGAATGTTCCATTTATATCTTTTATTTCATCTCTGTTCCATAATTTTCCACTATGGGCGTAGTTAATAGAAATCTCATATTTTTCTATATTATGTTCGCCCTTTTTATGAATCTCTTTATATGGTTCTTCTTGAACCTTTTCATTTATGTCTTGTAGACATTTTTATTTTATTTTTCTGGGGTTTTTATTATTAGAATCCACATGCCTCCCCTCTTTACTAACCTTAGGTTCATTTGCTCTGTTCCCATCAGTTTGTCCCACAAGAAAATTAACTCTTGATGATGCATTAGCATCGGGTATATTTCGTCACTCTATTTAAACACACCTGGTAGTTCATTTTCCAAATTTTGAAAATGTACAATTTTTATATCTTCGTTTCGCGTTTGTTTTGTAAAGGGATCAATATATGCTAAAGATGGTGTAAACCATGTAACTATAGCTCTTGTTTAATTCTTTCCCCTGACGCTGGAATCTCATCTTCATTAAAATGACAATCGGCAAAACATGCCGTAAATATATTACCAGTTTGTGGTTCAAGGTATCTAATGATACTTGGTGACGTACATCCAATATTCCTTTTCGGGAATTATAATATAACATCTCATTTCAATATTTATTTAGAATACATGAAGACATCTTTGTCTTTCTCAGGTTTATTTATGCCAAATAACTCTTTCTGTAAGAATTTTGATAATCTATAAATTATTTAATTTTTTAATAGTTCTCGAGAACATATATGATATCATTAATCTATTATAAATTAAGCTTTTTCAAGATTTTTCTTATGAGGAGCAATTCAATTTTTTTTATAGAACATCATATATATACTCTTATTGGGTATTTACAAAAATCTTGTGCGACACACAAGTTTTGTTTTATATATAATAATACTCATTTTGATGCTCGAACCTTTAGTCCAAAACTTTTTATTGTTTTTATAACGAGTTTACTATAGACTTGGCTACCTCTTTTATTTATTGGCCAATAATATATTCTCTACGCTCATCTATGAAACGGAGATTATGATCCTCTATATATTTATGACATTGTGCACTATGTCATTTTATATTGTCGTTGATTATTTTTCTTTATTTCTTTGGTTTCATATTTTCCGTACTGACATGTTTAATCGAGATATCTTTGTCATTCATTAATGATTTTATTCAAGTTTTTTTATTTTATTATTAACCATGTTTATCGTGTACTCCTCTTCAATGAGTTTTAATCCTCTTTTCGATAAAAAATTGTTCATTTTTCTTTTCGAGGATTTTCTTTATATTTTGAACCAAAATAGTCTATCACGTAATATACGTATCATAGACTTAATATGTCAGTTTTAAAGATATATTTTATTGGAGCATATTCAGCTGTGATTTTGAGATGAACTATCCTCTAAATTTCACGTTCATATATATTTAAATGAGGAATTATATTGATAATTTAATTATTCAAATTTCATCCATCAGTTGTATTTATATATGTTTTTTAGCATTTATTTTGCAAGATATAATGAATAGTGATCCTTTGAACTTCTGAACTTTAAGTTGATACTTATTTGTTCAAGATCCAAACTATTCAATGATTCATTCTCATATAATCTTTTTATAAAAATCTTGCATTAAGCACATCACTCATTGATGACTTTATATCTTTCTAGGATATTTATATATATCATTTTCACATGCATATCTGCATGTTCCATGACAAATACATTGATATATCACCATAAATGGTTTTGCAATTCTTTAGATTGCTTTACTAATGGTTCAACAAGCTCATATTAAGTGTGAACATGATTTTCTAGATGTTCCACTTTATTTCAGTCGACATATAATAAGTAATAAATTTTGACGCATAATCTCACCAAAGTATAAACTTTAGGAGGTGAACTCTGAAAAATTATCAACATATTGTCGATATTTGGGATTCTTTAAATCTCCTCCTCGAGATGATAACTATTCAAATTTATCCATCTCGAACTGAATCTCATTTTAGGATCAACATCATTAACCATCTCGAATTATGTTTTTTACTTTGAGATCCTATAATTATTCGAATTAGGATTCCAAAAACCCTTTTTGGATGATGGCTTAACATGCCTATTCATCGATTGATTCTCATTTTTGAGTCGGATTTATATTGGGTTTGATATGAGGGTAGATTAAAGAAATCAAACCATTATATTTTTTAATGAGATTGACCAAAACGGTGATTAGGTAAGAGACCATATGATTCAGAAGGCATAGCCGAGGAGGCATTACCATCAACTCCATATATAAATTTAAATAATTTAATATAATTTAAAATTTTTAAAAATTTTCTTTTAATAATTAAACATAAGTTTAAAATAAATTAAAATTTATGCATAAACTTATGTTTTGAGTGATTTGTAAATCATTGTGTAATCTAGATGGCTTAACCGGATTTGTTATGCCTTTCATAATTAGTAAACTTCATGTTTACTAACATAAATATATTTCGCCATTTTCTATTGCATGATAAATAATCATAACATGCATGTTTCAATTTGTGGTTAAAAAATTAATACCACATTCATTTATCGTCTCATATGATAAAACCGAAACGACTATTTTTCTGAAACTTTATGAGTTTCTTTGAGACTTTGGAGAATGCAAGGCGTCAATAATTTTGAACTAAATGTCTTTGAAAGTTGAGAATCTAGCTCATATAGACTTTTCTATTTATTTTTGCATTGTCTCCCCTTTATGAGCACTTTAGCTCTTTTTAAACATTTCAGCTTTTCATAAATATTTCCGCTACTCAATAGCAATTTAAGGCATAATTTAAAAACATAAATTTAAGGCATAACTTAGTGCAGTAATTTAAAGCATAATTTAAATGCATAAATTAAAAACATAAATTTAAATGCTTAATTTAAAACTGAATTAAATGCAGAATTGAAAATAATCATTTATTGAGCATGTGCCACCACATGATTTTGTAGGAGGCATTGCCATCCATAGGATCAAGATGTATAGTCTTTCAATCGATATGCAGATATATTATTTAATTTTATGATCTAGAATGCATCGCCTTTCAACATATCTAAGATATATATTTTGGTTTATGATCGAGGGGTCCTGCCCCAATACTGATCAAGGGACATAGCCCGCATATTTTTATGATCAGGGGATGCGCTCCTATAATGATCAACGAAACATCGTCCGATTTATTTTATGATCGAAGGGCATAACCCGTATAACGATCAAGGGGACATAGACCATGAATTTTATGATCAGGGGCGTCGCCCCTTTAGTGATCAACGAGACATTGTCCAATTTATTTTATGATCAATGTGATCAAATACAAATATCCCATATTGGTAAACTAGTCAAAGATTGACTAATATATAAGGTGTCTAATATCCCAAATTAGTGTGAGGCCTTTTCGGGTGGTACCCAATAGGAAAGCCGTGCGGACTTTTGTGGTCCAAAGCAGACAATATCATACTAAGAGTTATTGGACTTGGTAGTAGCGGCCCAAGGAGTGAGGCATTACAAGTTGGTATCTGAGCGCGGTCGATTCTAGGACATAATCAGTAAGGTCGGCTGGTATGCAACGAGGACGTTGCGTTCTCTACTGGGGGTGATTGTGGAACCCATGTGTGGTCAAACTTAAATATCCCACATTGGAAAACTAGTCAAAAATTGACTAGTATATAAGGAGTCCAATATCCCAAATTAGTGTGAGGCCCTTTGGGGTGGTATCCAATAGGAAAGCCGTTGGGGCCTTTGTAGCCCAAAACGGACAATATCTAACTAAGGATTATTGGGCTTGGTAATAGCGGCCCAGGGAGTGGGACGTTACACATAACCCCTATAACGATTAAAGGGACTTAATCTGAGAGAAGACAATTATTAGACATTAGAATCATATATTTTATTATATATATATATATATATATATATATATATATATATTATGTGTGTAGCTCTCTCTAGAGAGTAGTAACACTCTTATTTTTTTAAATTAAAATATGTCGAGAGAGTGAGAGATAACATTCTCTTTATTATTGATGATTTTGTTGTTGTAATACAAATGAACTTAGTACTAGTATTTATAATGCATAATCTATACAGAACTGGTTCTAAAAATTTTAAGGTCATAATATAAAATGAAAAATATGGACTGGTTCTTAAATAAAACTTTGAAAATGAGTCGATTATTAAAATAAAATTTTTGAAAATAAAAAATTGGTCACAAGCTCGTGTTTGCTCTGCTTGACCTTAGAACCAACCCCAAATCTATACATATATCATGTATATATATGTCGGTTTGACATTTCTAACATGAAGAAACCAATTTATTTGGATAATCTATAATAAATATATTTATTGACATAGAGAAAAGATATTGTGGCAATTTCACTAATTCATTCCTATATGGTTTTATTCGTTCAAACTAACGTTTGACTTTGTAACTTTGTTGAAGTTTGTTTGTGTTACTTTCTATTCTGTCTATCATTTTCTTTTAGAAAAATAAAATATATACTTCATAAACATGTTTTGGAATTTGTAAATAAAAATATGAAACTTAAGACCAAGAAATATTTGATTGAAAGTTTAAAATATTTATGCTAAATTTATGTGTAAATAAACTAATTAAAAATAGGGACAATTTGAAAACTAACCTAAATTGTACAGGAAATTTGAAAAATACACCATCTATTTGTATAATTTGAAAAATACACTTTTATATATTTTTATGACGAAAATACCCCTATTTTTAATAGTTAATTAATTAATTTCGAAAATAAAAATAATTTTTCATAATTAAATTAATTATAAAAACATAATTAATTTTTTTTTAAAAGTTTGTTGGTTTTTTTATCTCGGTTGAGTAANTTGTTGGTTTTTTTATCTCTGTTGACTAATTGATTTTCAGTTGAGTTTTTTGAAAGTCGTTTTGTTGTATAGTTGATTTTTATTTCATTGTATGTTGACTTATACTACAACAGTTGACATATATAGTGGTACAAAAGTGTTTTTGTACACTATATATATTAAAACTGTTGATTTTTTTTTCATCCTCGTCGACTTATTTTTTGGATCTTGTTGATATGTTTTCTTAAGTATAATTAGGTCAATTTTGTCGCTTTGTTATTAGATTGACTTGTTTAACTATCGATTTATAAAGTTAATTTGACCTTTAATATATCAAATTTATGTCATACAGTCAACTTATATTTTTAGTTGGTTTTTGGTGTAGTCCATATATTTGTACACTCAATTTATATTTTTTTGTTTGACTTTTTTCCATAGTCGATATGTTTTTGCTATCGACTTAATATTAATGTTCATCGATTTATATATTTCATGTTAATGATATTAAATTTTGTATATGATTTATAAATATAACAAAATCAAATAAAATAATTTTAAATAACAAAAAAAACAAAGGGGAAAACCATTATTTAGACAATAAAAAAGGTAATTTTCAAATTTTTAAAAAATATAGTGTAGTTTTCAAATTTGAGAAACATATAGTGTAGATTTCAAATTACATTCACAATTAAGTGTAGTTTAGCAAAATTATCCTTAAAAATAACATAAGAAAAATAGAGAAAAAAAACTAATAAAAGTTGTATTTTTCTCATCTGTTATGTCATCGCTCGCTCCTTTTTCTTGGCATGGCGGCACTCAAAATGCACAATCCGGTCATCGTTCGCTTATTTTTTCGTTACTTGGTAAACTATGTGCTCTTTAGATGCGTGAGAAAAATATCAACGAATATTATAAAAGTAAAAAAAATTATCGATTCTTTTGTGTGGTTTTTATGTTGATCGTTTGGTTTTGAAATGGATGTGTACTTTTGAAGTATAAATTGACTTCTTGGTTTCACACTTGTATAAAAAAGTGTTTCATAATGGTTTATTAACGAATTTTAAAACCAATATATAAGAGTAGTAACAAACCACGAAATCTTGCATTATAGAAACGTGTCTTTACATAATCATAAATTGTACCTTTTTATTGAAGAATATGTGTCACTCATATAAACAACGACACTATTAAATGGGGTGACACTATGAAAAATAACCTTATTGTGATGTGGTATATTACAAAAAATGCCATTGGGAAAACTCGATTACACGAACAAAAAAAAACTCATCAGGGACTTTTTCGACTCGACACTAAAGCAGGCGCGCGGATCCTGGGTTGTCGGATAAAACCCGATTTCGATTTTTTTTTGGCTTCAATGTCGCGGGTTCGATTCCTCATTTTACAAAGCTGACGATCTTTTTAACGAAAATTGATTATTAAACATCAAATTATAGGGCTTTAGGCCCGACTAGGTTGTTAGACTTATTAACAAACTTTCTAGAATATTATGATATTTCGAATTTAGAAGATATTTTTAGTAAAAACCCTAAACGAAAATCTCTATTTTTTG
>OVBE01002124.1:17293-32195 GCA_900406425.1 Iberis pinnata | reverse complement strand
AACTGTTTCCCCCTTTGATTGCACTTTACCCTCATTTCATTCCCTGTCTTTATTTTAGTTGCTATCTTTCCTTAGAGTTTATTTTTATGCATGTCGTCTTTCATGTCTTGTTCGTTTTATGCACGTTTGTTTGTTTAGGACTTGTTAGAAAAGCCAATTTTAAATACTTGACTTGAATTAGTAGAATCCATTGCATCTAGAATGGTTAATATCTTCACTCATTTGGATTGACACCTATTATCACTACAACGACATGATAGTGTAATAGGAATTGACCCGGAAAAATCCTACTATCAATCTTCCCAATCGGAACGAAAGATGTTTGTCAAGCATCCTGATATAAGACTCCGGGGAGAGTCTTTGGTTGCGGAAGATGAGAACAAACACGCTGGCTTTCACGCTCTCTCGTGTTGGTTCAGTGGGTGAAGGTGAATCGATATGGTATCAAACAAGCTGGCTATAACGCTCTCTCTTGTAGGATCAGTAGATGGAAGTGAGGATGGATCGAACGCACCACAAAGACTATGGAAAGATATCTGATACAACAAGCAAGCTCTTCCAATGGTGAATCCACAAACAAAGGACAAAAGCTTAAAGCTCTACAAGTACCACTTGAAAGAGAGGAAAATGCAACTTTATTAATCAACAAAAGGTCTGAGGTTTACAAGGCTTCAGAAGAACCTTATATAGTGGTTCTTCAGCTTAAGACCTAATTAGGTCTACACTAATTCAAAAGAAAGACTCAAAACAACAGAACTTGCACAATAAAATAACAAAGCGTTTAAACACACAAAACATAAATGTTTGCAAACTTAAAATAAAATAAACCAAAGTGCTAAATCACATCTTGGGCTTGAAATGCTGTATTTTCAAGCCTTATATACCTTAGATGAACTCAGTTTAACCTGCATAAATTTTATAGATTGAATATACCCGATTTTGGCTCGGTTTATGCAATTTAGGAGCTGAAATGAATTCTGCTTGTTCTGCTCTGACCAGCTTGATTCCTTTGATGATTCTTCTTCTTTTAGTCCGTTGAGGCTTGTATGAGAGTTATCTTCAAACATTTACACATGGTTTACTCCAGAATCCTCTTCTGACCTTGTTTGCATTCTAATGGCCATGTGACTTGTATCGAGTGTATCTTCTAGCTCAAGAATGGTCTTGGAGTGATTCTTATTTTGTTGAGCTCTATTTTCTGTCAAGAAAATAAACTTACGTTGGTTGGACTAAGGTCTGATATACTATGTTTTTAGCATGTTTTTACTCTTGATTTGCATTCATTCTAGTTAGATTCATGTGCATTTAGGTTAGTTGGCATGCATTTGCATTCTCATTTTGTTTCTACAGGTTTTAGAAGCGGAAGAACTGGAAACGGGGATCAAAGGAGCTTAAAAGATGCAAAAAGATGGAAAACAGAGGTGTACCAGTTTAAGGTACCAGTTTGTCAAGCCAGACCGGTACAATCAGCGAAAAATAACCAGGGACTAAGCAGCGGCATAGTGTACTGGTTTGCTCAAACTGGTACACACGAAGAAATGCAATATCGGGTTGGTGCATCGGTCGGCCCAAACCGATACGAGCTGGAAAAGTCAACATTGGACTTACCCTTTTTGGTTTAAACCCAACTTTAACTGGGTTAGCCCAAATGTTTATGGGTTAACTCAACACCTTTTTAGAATACTATTTAAACTCTTTTACCTAATTTTTAGGTATCTTTATGCTTTGTCTTTAATTTTCCTAAGAACCACTTTGTAAAACTTTGATCTTTTGCTTATTTTGAGTTCAATTTTTTGCTTTTAATTGTTTCTTTTCTTCAAATATTCTTTCTATCTATGGAAAACATATTTCTATTCTTAGATTTGGTGTTTATCCAATGGATAGCGAGTAGTTCCCTTTTAAGCAAACGATTAGGTAGATTATGTTGATTAGATAATGGATCATGATGTTTAGGGCTTAGTTTTCATTAATCCTCAAGTAGATGATGTTCTTAATGCTAGATTTAGCTATATCAAATGAATCTAGATCATAGGTTGATTTGTGCCCGAAAGTTGTTCGATGAAACGCCTGAACCAATTATTGCTTGCTAAATGAGGCCTAACCAAAGAGATTTGTGTTAGTTAGTTTAGTGGTTAATCATGGATTAGAGTTTAATATTTTTTATTTGTGTAATTATCCAAGAGATTTTCTTAATTGCATGATTAAGGAAAGGATTAGTGACATGAGAATGGATTAGTCTATTTATGGAATCTTAGACCAAGGATTAGCTTAATAGTTAGTATTGAACGTCATGGGAATTTACTTAATTGATCAAATCAAAAATCTTTGCCATTTGATTAACAATTTTACCTTTGAAATTTGATTTTAAAATTATCTTGACTTTTGTTGATTTCAGTTGACTTTTGAATTTCTGTTGACTTTTGTTGACTTTCTATTTTAAGTATGTTTGAGTGTTTGAATCCAATCAATCTTAATGGCTTAGACTAGATAAGTTTCATATAAGATTAGTGTGTTGAACCCCCTGAATTTGGATTCATACTTAAGTGCTATAATGACATAATAGACTTAAATTATTTGCTTAGACATTTGCTTATGCAAACTTTTGTTTATCAAATTGGTGTTGTTGCCGTTTTTAGGATTTTTTTAACCATTAGTACTTTGAATTTGTTTGGGACTAAGTTAACTTTTTTTTTACTTTGCTCATATCTCTACTTTTCTTTGTTTGTGCACTTTAGGTGTATGAACTTGAGAAGTAGAGGACCTACAAATCTCATTCCAATAGTTGAGGACATTCGTGCGCTCGAACGTCAATATACTCAAGAAAGAAGAGCACAAGAGCGTCTTGCTCTTATTCAAATTTTGGATTTATAAATGGACAACCAAAATGACAACAATCAGGACGACAATGGTGGTGGAAACAACAACCGACCACACACCATTGGAACGAATGATGCCCCGAATTGCCATGCTCAATGCACCGACATTCGTCCCCCACCAATCGCCAACAACAACTTTGAAATCAAATCCAGCCTTATCACTATGGTTCAAAATGAAAATTTTCATGGATTTCCCAATGAGGATCTTTTGGACCACTTGGATAACTTTGATATGTTGTATAGCACGGTGAAGATCAACGGTGTGACCGAAGACGCCTTTAAGATGCGTTTGTTTCCTTTCTCCTTGGGCGAGAAGGCCCATTCTTGGGAGAAAAAAGTTTCAACCGATTCGGTTGACACTTGGGATGCTTGCAAGAAAGCGTTTCTCACTAATTTCTTCTCAACCCAAACTGTAAGACTCCAGCACAAAATTTCAAGATTTGTGCAACGCGGAATTTAACCTTTTGGAGAAGCTTGGGAACGTTTTAAGGGATACATTATCCAGTGTCTACATCACAGATTCTCGGGTGAGAGCCTACTTAGTACTCTATATCGCGGACTTGCCCTTAAGTACCGAATGACGCTTGACACCGCTAGTCAAGGCAATTTCTTTAGTCAAACCAAAGCCGATGGTTTATTGCTTGTTGAGAATTTGGCACAAAGCGATAACAACTATGGGGAGGACTATGATCGTTCGGTTAGAGCTGTTTCTAGTGATAAGGACTACAAAAAGGAATTAAAATCTTTAGAAGAAAAGCTTGACAAATTCATCCTTACTAACAAGGAGCTGTCAACTTTATTGGTGATGCTCAAGAAGACTACCAACCTCAAGAAGAAGCTACTCAAGAAGAATTAGCTTATGTGAGTAATTAAGGTTACAACCAAGGGTACAACAACTACCAACAAAACCCTGGTCTCTCATACCGCAACCCCAATGTTGCTAATCCCCAAGATCAACATTACCCTCTAAAGCAACAACCACAACAAGGATTTCAACCCAAGCCTCAATAAAACAATCAAGGGGGTTTCTAACCAAAACCCCAATACTTCACCAAACCACCGGGTTTCTCCAATCCTCAAGTTCCTTAACGGCAACCTCAAGGAAGTTCTTCTACTTCCAATGCCTATGATCAAACAAACCAATTGTTGAGGCAACTTCTCGAAGGACAAGGGAAAAACGCCATTGATCTTGGAGTTTTCAAGAAGGACATCACCGCTAAAACAAATGACTTGAATGCCAAGATTTAAAGTATGGATTCTCACTTAAAGGCTTTGGACAATCAAGTGGCTCAAATCACTTCTACCTCCAAGCGACCAATGGGCCAACTTCCGGGAAAATCTGAAACCAACCCAAAGGAGTACATTAATGCAATCACACTTAGGAGTGGCAAAGAGTTGCCACCAAGAGTTCTTATTGAGGAAAATAAGAATCAAGATGGGGGGGGGAGGTTATTTCCTTTGAGAATGATGAAGACTCGTGTGAAGAGATTGTGGTAGAGAAACCAACTCAAGAGAAAGCGGTTAACTCCAAGGATAAAGGCAAAGACAATGGTGACGACTCTACACCAAAGGCACTAGTTTATGAGCCACCTCCTTATGAACCAAAACTTCCATTCTCAGGTCGCTTCAAGAAGCAACTAATGGAGAAGTATAGAACTCAATTTGAAGAGCAAATGAAAGAAGTTCAAATCGTTATGCCAATCATTGATGCTTTTATGCTTGTTCCCCCCATTATAACAAGTTTTTGAAAGATACAATCAAGAAGAAGCTTAAGACCTTGGAAGGAATGGTCATTCTCTCAAAGGAGTGTAGTGCAATCATAAACCAAGATAACTCTCCAAAGAAACTTGAAGATCCAGGCAGTTTTACTCTTCCTTGTGCTCTAGGACCTTTTACCTTCGATGGATGTTTATGTGCTCTAGGAGCTAGTGTTAGCTTAATGCCTGACTCAATTGCTAAGAAACTTGGCTTCTTTTCATTTAAACCTTGTAGGATCTCTTTGGTGCTGGCCGATAGGTCTGTAAGAGTACCTATTGGAATGTTGGAAGATCTACCGGTGAGAGTAGGGAACACTGAAATTCCAACCGACTTTGTAGTCTTGGAGATGGAGGAAAAACCAAGATATCCAATCATCTTTAATAGAACAGTATTAGCAACCGCTGGAGCCATCATTGATGTTAGGAATGGGAAGATTGACTTGCACTTGGGCAAGGATCATGTGCAACAATATGCCATCAAGGAGATCATGAAAAAACAACCAGTGATGGTCAAGTCTTCTATGTAGAGACTATGGATGATCTTGCCAATGAGTATTTGGAGGAGGTAGCTATTGAAGACACCTTGCATTTGGATTTAACTATTAAGCCTAATGAGAAAAGAGATCTCAATGCCGAAGTTGAAAGGATGAGTGAAAGGCTTGATTCTCATGAGATCTTAGAAGAAGAGGTGAAGTTCGAAGATGCTCTTCACATGAGATAAGCATGCATCAACTCACTTGCTCCCGAAAATAAAGCTAGCATTGGTAAGTCTAGCCTAACCAAGGATTGGATTGAGCTCAAGGCTCCAAAAGTAGAACTCAAACCTTTACCTAAAGGTCTCCGGTATGTATTTCTTGGCTCTAACTCTACTTACCCGGTAATTGTCAATGATGATTGGAGTGTTGATGAGATTGATGGTTTGGTATAGGAAGTATAGGAGAGCAATAGGTTATTCTTTAAATGACATTAAGGGAATTTCACCAACTTTGTGCATGCATAGAATCCATCTAGAGAATGAGTCTATGTCTTCTATTAAGCATCAACGTAGATTAAACCCAAAATTGAAAGAAGTGGTTAAGAAAGAAATCTTAAAACTCCTCGATGCAGGTATTATATACCCAATCTCAGACAACACTTGGATCTCTCTGATTCACATTGTTCCGAAAAAGGGTGGTATAACCATAGTGAAAAATGAAAATGATGAATTAATCCCCACCCAAACCATAACCGGACATAGAATGTGCATTGATTACTGAAAACTTAACACCGAAACTAGAAAATAGCATTTCCCCTATCGTTCATTGATCAAATGCTTGAACGTTTAGCCAATCATCCTTACTATTATTTCTTGGATGGGTATTCCGATTTCTTCCAAATACCATTCATCCACAAGATCAAGAGAAAACTACCTTCACATGCCCCTATGGAACCTTTGCTTAGCGAAGGATGCTATTTGGGTTATGTAACGCCCCAAAAACTTTTCAACGTTGCATGATGTCTATCTTCTCTGATTTGATAGAGAATGTAGTTGAAGTTTTTATGGATGATTTCTCTGTATATGGCTCTTTGTTTGCTGTGTGTTTGTCAAACTTATGCAGGGTTCTTAAGAGATGAGAGAAAACTAATCTAGTGCTAAATTGGGGAAAATGCCATTTTATGGTTACATATGGGATAGTCCTTGGACATAGGATTTCAGAAAAAGGAATCAAAGTTGACAAGGCAAAGATTGATGTCATGAATAGCCTCGCGGCACCGAGCTCAGTTAAGGGAATCAGAAGATTTTTGGGACACACTGGGTTCTACAAAAGGTTCATAAAAGATTTTTCAAAAGTGGGTAGACCAGTGAAAAGACTTATATGCTAGGAAGTGGATTTCAACTTTGATGATGCATGCCTTGAATCTTATAACAAGATCAAGAAAGAGTTGATAAGTGCCCCAATAGTTCAACCACCCGATTGGGACTTGGCGTTTGAGATCATGTGCGATGCAAGTGACTATGCAGTAGGAGCGGTTCTTGGACAAAGGAAGGAAAAAAGCTTCATGTTATCTACTATGCAAGCAAGACATTGGATGATACCCAAGTGAAGTATGCTACAACTGAGAAGGAATTTCTTGGAATTGTCTTTGCATTTGAGAAGTTTAGATCTTACTTGGTGGGTTCTAAGGTCATCTACACCGACCATGCTGCTTTAAGACATTTGCTAGCCAATAAAGATGATAAACTGAGACTTCTGAGGTGGATCTTATTGTTACAAGAATTTGATCTTGAGATCAAAAACAAGAAAGGTGTTGAGAATGGAGTTATTGATCATCTCTCAAGGTTGAGAATCAAGGATAAGATCCCTATTGACAACTCATTTCCCGAGGAGCAATTGATGTCGATGTATCCAAAAATCAACAAGTTGAACAAGGCCGTAATTTTGGGTTATACTCTTGGAGAAGTGGCCATTTCCGGATGGAACGAACCTTGGTATGCCGACATCGTTAATTACTTGGTTTGTGAGAAGGAACCACATGGTTTAGAAGGGTACCAAAAGAAGAAGTTCCTCAAAGAAGTCACAAGATATGTTTGAAATGAGCCATATCTCTACATTGTCATGGATCAACATATGGTGGGCATTTTACCACTTTCAAGACGATATCTAAAGTTTTACAAGCTGGTTTTTGGTGGCCTATCATGTTTAAAGATGCTCACAAATTCATCTTGCGATGTGATTCATGCCAAAGGGCGGGAAACATTGGCAAAAGGAATGAAATGTCTCAAAACCCGATCATGGAAGTAGAGATCTTCGATGTATGGGGGATTGACTTTATGAAACTGTTTTCATCTTCTTATAGAAATAGCTACATCTTGGTAGCGGTCGACTATGTGTCGAAGTGGGTGGAAGCCATTGCAAGCCCCACCAATGATTCTAAAGTGGTGTTGAAAATGTTCAAGAGCATCATATTTCCAAGGTTTGGGGTCCCAAAAGTTTTCATTAGTGATGGGGGATCACACTTCATCAATATGGTGTTTGAAAGCTTATTGAGGAAATATGGAGTTAAGCACAAGGTAGCCACACCTTACCATCCTCAAACAAGTGGCCAAGTTGAAGTTTCCAACAAGCAAATCAAAGCCATACTTGAAAAGACCGTTGACACAACTAGGAAATATTGGTCCATTAAGTTGGATGATGCCTTGTGGGCATATAGGACCGCGTTCAAGAGTCCACCAGGCACAACTCCATGCAACCTTCTTATGGAAAGGCTTGCCATCTCCCGGTTGAGTTAGAATATAAGGCTATGCGGGTTGTCAAATTGCTGAATTTTGACATCAAAAGTGCCAAAGAGAAGAGAGAGTTTTAACTTGGTAGGTTAGATGAGATAAGGCTTGACGCATATGAGAATGCTTAGATCTATCAAGAGAAGACCAAAGCTTTCCATGACAAGAAAATCAGCACCAAGGAATTGGAAGTTGGTGATTTGGTATTGCTATACAACTCAAGGCTGAAACTTTTTCCCAGAAAACTAAAATCAAGATGGTTGGGCCCTTTCACGGTTAAGGAAATCCTTCCATATAGTGCAATTGTTCTCTTTGGGAAAGATGGAAAAGAGTTCAAGGTCAATGGACAGAGGTGAATCGATACTTAGCAAGTGAAGTTGTCAAGGAAAGAGATTCCATGTCTCTTTCCGAACCACCACAAGCCTAAAAGAGCGACGAGTCAAGCTTAGTGACTTTAAACAAGCTCAATTTAGAGGCAATCTCATGTTATCCTTTTGTATATATCCTTTTTATCTTAGTTTCTGCACTTCTATAGATTTTTTTGGGTGAACTAACCTTTGGGTAAGTTTGAGTATTGATTTATGCAGATTTGGAGGTTTCAAAAATAAAACAGAGCTGTATTGGTTTAGTGTATTGGTCACGCCGGACCGGTACACGACATAATTGGCCATATTGGTTTGATGTATTGGTCAAGATAGACCGATACGATGGCACAAAAATGGGCAGGGACTAAACATCGGTAAGGTGTACCAGTTTGTCCAAACCGGTACCAGCTCTAAACTTTCATATATGTTTAATGTACGGGTTTTCACAAACCGGTACAGGATTTAAAACTGCATATCGGTTTAACGTACCGGTTCACACAAACCGGTACGGGTAGAATCTTATAAAAGGAACCTTTGATTTTCACTTCATCTTCTCTACCTCTCTCACTTTTGCGATTTTAGCTTTCAAAAACCCTAAAAATTTCGATTCCAACTCGTTTTTCAACCGATTTTCAAGCTTTCTTTTGCAAAGTTTTGGATTTCTCTTTCCTGCATCACCTCTATCTCTCAATTCCATTCCAATTAAGCCAAAACGAAAAATTGCAATTTCTTTGATTTTAGAATTGGAACTTGTTGAATAGGCTTAGAAACTTGTTGGGAATCAGTCACATTGCCTTTTCCTTGTTTTATTGAGCTTCAATTTCATGATTTTGCAAAATTTGGGAATTAGGGTTCTTGAGCAAATTTGGGCTAAGTTTGGGGGAATTTGATTGCTTGTTGTAGATTTAGGCTTGGGAATGACAGAATTGAGCAATTTACAAATGGTTTAATTAGGATTATGTGCTAAATTGGGTAAACTTTCATTGTTTCCACAAATTGATCGTGAGCTATGATGATTAAGTGAAATCGGATAGAAGTTTGATGCCTTTGTACCCTCATATATCTCACATTGCGTGTTAATTACCGAATTTCGTAGGAAGTGCTCATGGCACGGAAGCAAAAGCTAACAAAAGAGGACAAAGGAAAGGGGATTATGCAAAATGATGGACAAATACCGGAGAATGCAATTAGTCGTGGTGGAATCACTATAAACGAGCCTACGGGTCTGCGGACTAGCCGTAATGAGGCACAAGGACAATCTAATGTCGAAGCCTCCGTTCCATCTCGGCAATCACCTCCTCCCCCGGCCCCTTGGGTAGGAATCCTCAAAGAACACCTACGCCAACCAAACTTTACCAAGCTCTCATAAAAGTGGGATTCGTTGAATCACTCTTTCCGGATCCGGCTACATTAAGAACACTTGGAATATACGATGAAGTTGAGACTATTTTGACGGGAATGGGGATTGGAAGCGTTTTAAACATGTGCTTTGAAGGATACCAAGAGCACACATATATGTTCCTTGCCACGTTAAAGGTCTTCACATATGATGACATGAGAAGGCACCAAACATGAGGTGGGAGAATTGAGTTCTATGATTTGAATGGAACGGTTCACACTTTGGGTTATGATAAACTGTCTGCAATCTATGATTTCTAATCTCAAGGACCAGCTATGTTTGAGAATGCAATTGGAGAAAACGACATAATTTGGAGATGTATCAGTTCAGGCACATTCCTAGCAGGAAGAACCAAGGCACCGAATCTTCATTATCCCGCGATGAGGTATATTCACAAGATCCTTTCTCACTCATTCTTTTCAAGACGAGAAGGAAAAAGTATTATGGAAACCGAGTTGGGATTTATGCGGTTGGGACTAGCACCTAATATTCAAACGGAATTGGATAATGAGGAGCTATTCCCGGACCTAGAGAGACTTAGGCCAAGTCCATTGCAGTTGTTTTTCCAACACTTGCTACATCTTCAGAATTGGGGTTGGACTGGAGAGGACAAAATGCCTCAACTAAGCATTGGAAGATGGGTAACTCTATTCTTAAAAGCCGCCAACATCACGCTCCCTCATGTGCACACCGCGCTGAAACTATTGGACATCAAATATCTAAACAGATGTTGATTCTAGTAGGGAAAGTAAAGGAAGGGTATGTGGTTAGATATGCCTATTGATACCAAGATGCGAATGGGAATAAATCAACATTCTACCTCCCTAAGATAGAGCATACCTCTTTCACACGCAGTAACAATGTCGGTTTTCAACCGGACCATCCCCAAAATCCTTCCTTCAAGTGCCCCTCCAACCCGTGAATCGTCCATGCACATCCGCACCAACAACATGGTCGTCACAAGAACACAATGCTCCATATGGGTGTGCAAGATACTATCCCGACACTTCCTCCATCCCGCTTCAACCCGGAATTATACTAGACTTATATTTGGGACAAAAGAAGCTAAGCCGGTGGAGCATGTTCCAAGACCGAACAACGAGGAAGCTGTTAAAGCAGGTAAAGAAGCTGACATCCATTATTATGAAGGGAACAACGTGCAAGGGATGCAGAGCCAACGTGCGCTTTGACCAAGAACCAATTCCAGACCAACCCAAAGTTGACTCACACGAGCCCATGGATGAGGGGGATGATGCATCTAGCCAACACTCATACCATGGAGGCGAAGGCTCAAACCAATCAACCATGTTTCAACTAAGGAGTTTGGTGGATGCACCAAGGAGACAAAGGCAACGACGGAGGATGCCGACGCCACCACCACCCGAGTCGGACAACGAGTCTCTGGGTTTCTCTTCCGATGATGAACCCTATGATCTTCAACTACTATTGAGGTACCGCTTCTTCACCCTTGTACATACATTCTCATTTCATTTTTAGTTTTAGTTTTTGTTTTTGTCCTTCTCCCGGATTCTTTATCACACAAGGGACCATGTGATTTAAGTTTGGGGGAGGGACCGTAGCTAACTTAGTTCGATTTTTGATCTTATCTTGCATATGCATTGTGAATAGTTATGAATTATAAAAACCCCTAAAAATAAAAAATTTGAAAAGTCTATAAAAATTGCATTTAGCTTCATCTTGTTCATATTCTAGTTTAGTTTTAGAATCATCTTAGGTTGCATCATGTGCATAGGAAACCAATGATGATAATGCCTTACTAAGCCTAAGCTCTAGCCTTTTTAATTAGTATCCAAAGTGTGATAAATATGATTGAACATTCTAGTAATCTTGAAAAGTCTTGAAGTGCTTGTGTTGAATCTTAAAATTTGAAAATACATTGGTAAAGTCTCGAAGCTTGCTAGCTCTAGGTTATCTTCATAACTATTTGGACATCTAATTAGCTTGCTCAATGGATATCTTGATGTGTTTCAAGGCTTAATCAATTTTTATAACGGTTTAGTCACCCTAAAACCGAAACACTTGTGGCTAAACCTTTCTCATTCTCATATTTAGGATGATTACCCTCTCCACCATATAAACCCAATTGCCTAAACACTTGCAAGTTTCTTTTTCTTTAGTGATTGATCGGCAAAAAATCAAGAGTATAAAGGGCGACAATTAAACACTTCCATTTAGCTAGATTGACCACATCATCTAGCTCTTAGGAAGGGTATTTAGGAATGGAGTTTTGGGTAATGGGTAGATCTTAATGTCTTGGGAGTATTAGCTAAAAGCTTGGTTCTAGTTCTTGTTCTAAAAGATAAGGGTAGAAGTAGGTTGGTAGTGGTGCTTCAAAAGAAGAAAAAAATGTTGGGTTAATGAGAAAAAAGAATGATTAATTCCCACTAGTTCGGAAATGAAAGAAGAAAGCCCCTAAGTTCAAATAGATAAAATCTCTTAAGTTCATAAAAAGTAAAGGCTCGAAATTCATGAAAATTTAGCAAGGTTAGCCTAAGAAATAAAAGTTTTCAAAAAGAGCTAAAGCAAGTTTAAAGGGTGCAAAAGAAAGAATGAGGAATCTGGTGGGGGAAAAAGAAAAGCCTAGAATGAAAAAGATTCAAAAAGAAAGAGTTGTTTGGGAAGTTTTAAATCTAAAAAGGCATGGTTGTACTCTTAGAAGTTGGTAGAATATAACTTGGGAATTGAGGAATGATTAGAATGAAAGTTAAGAGATTGTATGCCCCATTGCCCTTTGTCTCGTTTTGATTTTGCTAATTCAATTACTCCCTTTTGAGTGATAGCCAACGATTGCATGTGAACCATCTTTTGATGCATTGGAATCCCCTTTCGACCTAACCAATTGAAACCTTTAAATTATCTTTTGAGCATGCTTCACTATTAAAAAGAATTTGAATGTAAGAAGGTAACTTGGACTAGATAGGTAGATCGCTTGCCTTTGGTAATATAATAAATTGTGAAAATGCTTGGATGATTTAATGAGTATATATATTGGATTGGGGTAGATGATGTATCATATTTTGGATGTTAGTTCACTAGGATTTTGCTTAATCTTTTGGCTTTGAGGTTTCGACTTTTAAACTTCTCTCTCACTTTCCTTTGTGGTTTGCTTTCGGACAAGAAAATGATAAGTTTGGGGGAGTTGATATACTATGTTTTTAGCATGTTTTTACTCTTGATTTGCATTCATTCTAGCTAGATTCATGTGCATTTAGGTTAGTTAGCATGCATTTATATTCGCATATCATTTCTACAGGTGTTAGAAGCGGATGAACCGGAAACGGGGATCAAAGGAGCTTAAAAGATGAAAAAGATGGAAAACAGAGGTGTACTGGTTTAAGGTACCAGTTTTTCTAAACCAATACAGGCAAAACAGAGTAGTAGTGGAATAATGTACTGGTCAATCTAGACCGACCAGGGACTGAGCAGCGGTATAGTGTACCAGTGTGCTCAAATCGGTACACACTAAGAAATGCAATATCGGTTTGGTGCATCGGTCGGCCCAAACCTATACGACCTAGAAAAGTCAACCTTGGACTTACCCTTTTTGGTTTGAACCAAACTTTAATTGGGTTAACCCAAATGTTTATGGGTTAACCCAACACCTTTTTAGAATACTATTTAAACTCTTTTACCTAATTTTTAGGTATCTTTATATTTTGGCTTTAATTTTCCTAAGAACCACTTTGTAAAAATTTGATCTTTTGTTTATTTTGTGTTCAATTTGTTTCTTTTAATTGTTTGTTTTCTTCAAATCTTCTTTCTATCTATGGAAAAACACATTTCTATTCTTGGATTTGGTGTTTATCCAATGGATAGTGAGTAGTTCCCTTTTAAGCAAATGGTTAGGTAGATTAGGTTGATTAGGTAATGCATTATGATGTTTAAGGCTTAGTTTTCATTAATTTTCAAGTAGATGATGTTTTTAATGCTAGATTTAGCTTGATCATTTGAATCTAGATCATAGGTTGAGTTGTTCCCAAAAGGTGTTTGATGAAATGCCTAAACCAATTACTTCTTGCTACATGAGGCCTAACCAAATAGATTTGTGTTAGTTAGTTTAGTGGTTAATCATGGATTAGAGTTTAATGTTTCTTATTTGTGATCCAAGAAATTGTCTTAATTGCATGATTAAGAAAAGGATTAGCGCCATGAGAATGGATTAGTCTATTTATGGAATATTAGACCAATGATTAGCTTAATAGTTAGTATTGAACATCATGGAAAGTTACTTAATTGACCAAATCAATAACCTTTGCTATTTGCTTAACCATTTCACCTTTGAAATTTGATTTTAAAATTTTGTTGACTTTTGTTGATTTCTGTTGACTTTTTAAATTTTGTTGACTTTTGTTGGCTTTCTATTTTAAGTATGTTTGAGTGTTTGAATCCAATCAATCTTAATGGCTTAGACTAGATAAAATTCATATAGGATTAGTGTGTTGAACCCCCTGAATTCGGATTGATTCTTAAGTGCTATAATGACATAATAGACTTAAGTTATTTTCTTAAACATTTGCTTAGGCAAACTTTTGTTTATCAAGGTCGGTTCTCCTTGAGGCTCAAATGGATGAAATTCTCCATAAACTCTTAATTGAAGCCTTTCGAGCTTAGGTTAACTTCTGGACTATTTTTGGTGAAACCTCCAAGTTCCATAGTGCTTATTAAAGTATGGATCACACTATTGAACCCTTCTCTAAGCCTCTTAGCCTCATTGGAGCTTCATTGACTTGTGGTACAAGTGTTGGTTTGATGTTTGGTTTGATGTCCTCATCATTCCCACCCTCTTCAGAAGGTTTTGATCTTAAAACTGGATCATCTGCATCATATGGAGAAAGATCGGCAACATTGAAGCTATGTGAGATATTGAACTCACCTGGAAGTTCCAATTGATATGCATTGTCATTGATCTTCTTTAGAATTTTGAATGGACCATCTCCTCTAGGTGCCAGCTTTGAAATTCTCTTTTGTGGGAATCTTTATGGTCTCATATGCAACCAAACCCAATCTCCTGGTTCAAAAACCATCTCCTTGCGTCTTTTATCAGCCCGTTTCTTGTACTCTTCAGTATTCTTCTCAAGATTGTCGTTAACCTTTTGATGAAGCTTCTTCACAAATCCCCCCTTCTTAAGACCATCTAAATTAACTTGCTTAGCTTGTGGAATTGGTGAAAGATCCAGCGGGGTTAGTGGATTAAATCCATACACAACTTCAAAATGCGACAT
>OVBE01002124.1:0-17047 GCA_900406425.1 Iberis pinnata | reverse complement strand
TTTCCATAATGTTCTCCATAAATGACTTAGGAATTTCACATCCCGATCAGATACAATTGTCCTAGGTAATCCATGTAAGCGCACAAATTCTTTGACGAATAGATCAGTTGTTTGGGTGGCATCATTAGTCTTGTCACATGGTATAAAGTGTGCCATCTTTGAAAATCTATCAACTACATCAAAGACAGAATCTTTGTGTCTAATCTTTGGCAAACCTAGCACAAAATCCATAGAAATATCCACCAAATGTGCATTAGGAATAAGTAAAGGTAAATAAAAACCATGAGGATGTGACTTGGATTTAGCTTTATGACAAGCTACACAACGAGAACAATGTTTCTCCACATCTTTCTTGAGGTGAGGCCAAAAGAAATGATCAACCACTACTACCAATGTTTTATCCACACCAAAATGACCCATAAGGCCACCACCATGTGCCTCTTTGATCAGAAACTCCCTTAAAGATCATTGTGGAATGCACAGCCTTTTATCTCGGAATAAGAATCCATCATGTAGATAATATGCTCCAAATGCCCCTTTTCCACTTTGTTCATAGGCTTCTCCAAAGTTTGGATCATCTTTATATAGCTCTTTGATGTGCTCAAAGCCTAAACCCTTTGCTTCCATTGTAGAAATTAGTGCATGTCTTCTTGATAATGTATCCGCCACCACATTCTCCTTTCTTTTCTTATATTTTATAACATAAGGAAATGTCTCTATAAATTCTAGCCACTTAGAATGCCTTCTCTTGAGTGAAGTTTGACCTCTTAGATGCTTAAGAGTCTCATGATCTGTATATATGATGAATTCCTTGGATAAAAGATAATGCTACCATGTTTTAAGTGTTCTAACCAAAGCATAGAGTTCTTTGTCATAAGTTGGATAATTAAGCGTTGATCCACTTAACTTCTCACTAAAGAATGCTACTGGCCTCTTCCTTTGATGTAGTACGGCTCTTATTCCCAGCCCGAATGCATCACACTCTACTTCAAACATTTCTTGAAAATCTGGTAGAGGTAAAACAAGTGCTTTAGTAAGGCATTCTTTGAGAGTTTTAAAGGCTGTCTCTTGAGCTTCTCCCCATGAAAATGATATATTTTTCTTGATCACAACAGTTAGGAGTGCTGCTATAGTGCTAAAGTCCTTCACAAAACGCCTATAAAAACTTGCAAGACCATGGAAGCTTCTAACATGCCCAATTGCAGTTGGTCAGGGCCATTCTTGAATTGCCTTAATCTTCTCTTCATCAACCTGTAATCCCTGTCTACTCACAACAAAACCTAAGAAAACAAGTTGATTAGTACAAAAGGTGCACTTCTTGAGGTTAGCATAGAGGCCTTCCTTTCGAAGTGTTTGCAAAACAAGTTCTAGATGTTTAATATGATTAGATAAGCATTTGCTGTAAATGAGAATGTCATCAAAGTAAACAACAACAAATTTACTTATAAAAGACCTTAGAACCTGGTTCATGAGACACATGAAGGTGTTTGGTGCATTTGTCAAACCAAAAGGCATGACGAGCCACTTATATAGCCCTTGTTTTGTCTTGGAGGCGGTTTTCCATTAACCTCCTTCACGCATTCTCACTTGTTATAACCACTTTTGAGATCTACCTTTGAAAATATGGTTGCTCCACTAAGCTCAGCTAACATGTCATCTAGAGGCGGAATTGGATGCCTATACTTGATGGTAATGTTGTTTATTGCTAGGCAATCCACACACATCCTCCAAGTGCCATCTTTCTTGGGTACTAAAAGTACTGGTACATCACAAGGACTAAGGCTTTCCCGGATGTATCCCTTGCCCATCAAGTCACGAATTTGCTTCTCAAGTTCTTTAGTCTCTTCCACGTTCATTCGATATGCTGGTTTGTTGGGCAATGCTGAACCTGGAACAAGATCAATTTGCTGTTCTTTACCTTGAATTGGAGGTAAACCAGGTGAATTTATCTAAGAGAGCCTTAATTTCCACTGGAAATTCTAATTCACCTAGACCTGTACTTAGACATTCTTTAAACAACATTAGTAGCACGGTGCCCTTGGCATTCATAGTTTTAGAAACAGCACTAGGAGATAAATAAATACTAGATTTACTTACCTCAATTTCTTTTCTCATATGCACTTGTAATTCATGTACTTCAGATGGTGAAAGAGGCGCAAGAGTGAACTTACGGTCTTTGTGCATAAATGTGTACTGGTTGGTGCGACCATCATGTTTAGTTGCTAGATCAAATTGCCATGGTCTACCAAGTAAAAGATGCCCAACTTGCATTAAGACCATGTCACAAACAACTTGATCTTATTATTTCCCAACACTAAATGGAACAACCACTTGTTCGGTGATTTTTAACTCAGTTTGATCCTTGAGCCATCTCAACTTATATGGGTTAGGATGCTTAGTCTTCTCAAGTTCTAATCTGTCCACCATATAATTGCTAGCCACATTAGTACAAGAACCACCTTATATGATCATATTACATACCTTGCTTTTGATGGTGCATCTAGTGTGAAAATGTTCTCTCTTTTCCTTTTATCTTTAAGTTGCACAAGAACACTCAACATTCTCTGGTCAAAAGTAATTCTCCAACATCAGGATACTCAACTTCATTCTCTTGCTCATTAGGATCATCATCTTGCTCATCTTGAGACTCATAATCTCCATTTTTGGGCATTCCCTAGAGATGTGTCCTCTTCCCTAACACTTAAAACATGTTATATCACGAGTTCTTTGAGTATCATTTGAGCTCTTACCTTGTTCCGATTGGTTGAACTTAGTAACCTCTGTATTCATTCCCTTCAAGTGAGAATTTATCTTAATCGATTTCCTTTTGTCAAGAGGTTTAGGAATACTTGATGCCCACGTTTGAGATGTTTTACCACGGTTTGACAAGGCTGATTTTATTTTAATTTACTGCTCAACTTGGACAGCAAGGTGCAGCAACTCATGCAGGCTATTGTATTTATCTCTTTCCACCTTTCTAGCAATGTGCTCTTGTAATGCATCAACGAATTGAGCCATCAACGTTTCCTCTGATTCTTCTAACTCCAGCGAGTTCATAAGATTTTCAAACTCCTTAGAATACTCATCTACATTCTGGTTCCCTATGATAAATTACAAAAACGTTTTTGTAAGTCTCTATGATAATGATCAGGAACATACCTAAGTCTTAGAAGGTATTTCATGTCAGTCCATGTTGCTACAGGTGCAAAACGCTGCCTCCTTCTCTCAGCTACATTTCTGTCCCACCATGCAAGTGCATTATCTGTGAGTTGTGCTGCAGCAACATCAACTTTCTTGCGTTCATTATACCCGTAATATTCAAAGATATGCTCAAGTCTCCTCTCCCAATCCATATAAACTTCTGTATTTGATTTTCCTGCAAAAGTAGGAGAGGCTAGCTTAATATTATAATTTTGTCCACGTGCTTCTCCTTCTCGAAATGGGTTTCTCCTTAGAGGATTTTGTCTCCTATGTGGTTGATTCATGAAAAGGATCAGGTGGATCATCCTCTAGTTTAGGCATGTCATCTTCATTGTCATCTTGATTATTCTGGTTAATTGGAGTTCCTCTTATAGGTTGACGTCTAGTCTGCTCTAAACGCCCTATTCGTTCTCCAAACTCATGTCTCATTGTTCCAACAACTAGAGTAACGTTTCTCATCTCTTCTCTCATGGTGTTTAACATATGTAAGAGTGCATCTTGTTGATTTCCATCACCATTAGCCATTTTTGTCATTTCTTATGCTTACACAATAGCAAACATATCAAAATACCAAAAACAGAAACTGAATAGTCACAGAAACTCAAAACATATCAGATTTTTCTAAAATAATTCAAGCAACAACTATGATGAACGAAATACTTAAAAAACACTAAACAAAACCTTAAAAAATAATATAGACACTTTTTATTTTCGTTTCATAGACTCAAACAGAACAGAAACAACCCATAAAACACAAACAGAAGATGAACAGACACAAAGTGACAGGAACTGAAAAGATAAAGGGATAGAAGGTTAGAACCGAAGGTAGAAACTTTGTCTCTGATACCAAATGATATAAGACTCTAGGGAGAATCTTTGGCTACGGAAGATGGGAAAAAACAAGCCGACTTTCACGCTCTCTCGTGTTAGTTTAGTGGGTGAAGGTGAATCGATATGGGATCAAAAAAGCTGGTTATAACGCTCTCTCTTGTAGGATTAGTAGATAGAAGTGAAGATGAATCGAACACACCACAAAGACTATGGAAGGATCTCTGATACATCAAGTAAGCTCTTCCAATGGTGAATCCACACGCAAAGGACATAAGCTTAAATCTTTACAGTACCACTTGAAAGAGAGAAAAATGCAACTTTATTAATCAACAAAAGGTCTGAGGTTTACGAGGCTGCAGGGGAACCTTACATAGTGGTTCTTCAGCTTAAGACCTAATTAGGTCAACACTAATTCAAAAGAAAGGCTCAAAGCAACATGATTTGCAAAAATAAAACAACAAAGCGTTTAAGCACACAAAACAAAAATGTTTGCAAACTTAAAATAAAATAAACCAAAGTGCTAAATCACGTCTTGGGCTTGAAATTATATTTTTTCAAGCCTTATATGCCTTAGATAAACTCAATTTAACCTGCATAAAGTTTATAGATTGAAAATACCTAATTTTGGCTTGGTTTGTGCGGTTTAGGAGCTGAAATGAATTCTGGTTGTTCTGCTCCGTCCAGCTTGATTCCTTTGATGATTTCTTCTTATTATAGTCCTTTGAGGCTTTTTTGAGAGTTATATTCAAATACTTCCACATGGTTTGCTCCACAATCTTCTTCTGACCTTGTTTGCTCTCTAATGGCCAAATGACTTGTATTGAGTGTATCTTCTAGATCATGAATGGTCTTGGAGTGATTATTATTGTGTTGAGCTCCATTTCCTATCAAGAAAATAGAATTACACTTGTTGGACTGAGGTCAGATCTCCTTGAGGCTCAAATGGACGAAATTCTCCAGCAACTCTTCATTGATGCCATCCGAGATTAGGTTACCTTCTGGATTATTTTTGGTGAAGCCTCCAAGTTCCATAGTCCTTATTAAAGTCTGAATCACATCATTGAACCCTTATCTAAGTCTCATAGCCTTGGATTGTGTCATTGGAGATTTATTGACTTGTGGTACAAGGGTTGGTTCCATGTTTGATTCGATGTCCTCATCACATCCCAACCATGTTGCCCATGCATGGTCTAAGGATATTTCATCATCTCACAATCCATCCAACCAGGCTATCTAAATTCTCAACTATACCCACCCCCTATATAGCCCTTATGACATTTTTAGAAATTCCACTAGTTTACATTACATGTGTTTGAGGAGTCACTACCTATTTAATTATTAATTATAAAAATTAATAATAAATAGACAAAACTGGAACTTCACTCAAACCATGCATCATTTCCTAAATTGACTTAGGAAATATGCATCACTTAAGAATTTTTCGCATTGTTCTCATTCTCTACGATTTAAACCTCTTGGTTTTCAGCTTTTATGTTCTGTTTTAGCCAGCTCAGACACAATTTTAGTTCACAAGCGTTACAACTTTCCCCCGCATAGGCTTCAATTCGTCCTCGAATTGTCACCTTGAAATTTCTTAGATCGAGCCACTTTCTGCTTTTCGAACCATTTAGTATACTTTTCCTTCGTCAACTCTTCTAGTTCCCAAGTCGTTTCTTTGTCTCCTTCACAGTCCCAAACAACTTGAACATACTTAACCTTCTTCTTCCTTTATGTCCATGTTCTTTTGCCAATAATCCAAACTGGTCTTCCCTCAATAGTGAGTTTTCCCCTTAGATCCATTGGGATCTCAGTCATGATCTTATCCCAGTTTGTGACTTGCTTCCTTAACTGAGAAACATGGAACACATCAAGAAACTAGTTCATTTCCTTAGGCAATTCCAGCTTTTATGCGTCCACACATATCCTTTCAAGGATCCTATACGGACCCATGTACCTTGGATTCAACTTAGCTTTCTTGGATGCTCAATCCTTTCATTTGTATGTGATAGTCTTGAGATAGACCATCTCACCAACCGCAAACTCAAGCTCTTTCCTTCGCTTATCAGTATAGCTCTTCGGTCTATCATGAGATTCTTTCATCTTGATCTTAAGGATTCAAATCTTTTATGTAGTTTCTTCCACAAAGTCCCGGCCATAGTTGTTTCGCTCCCCCACTTGACTCTAATATAAGGGAGTTCTGCAAGGCCTTCCATATAATACCTCATAAGACGACATATGAATGCTTGCTTGATACCTGTTCTTATACGCAAACTCGACCAAATGGAGATAACTCTCCCATTTACCGCCCCAGTCCAGTACACATGTCCTCAATAAATCCTCTACTGTGTGGATAGTCCGTTTTGATTACCCATTAGTTTGACGGTGATTAATTGTACTCATGTTCACAATAGTCCCGAACTTCTTCTGAAGTGATCTCCAAAATTCTGAGTAGATTGTAGAGTCACAATTTGATACTATGCTAGCTGGTACACCATGAAGCCACACTATCTCTTGGACATATCTCTCGGCCAAAACTTTAGAGTTGTCCATTCTGTTTATGGCGAGAAAGTAGCAGACTTGATGAGCCTATCCACAATCACCCATATCACATCTTTTCCTTTTACCATAGACAATCCGGTTACAAAATCCATGGTGATAATATCCCACTTCCAATTGGGAATAGGTAGACTTTGCAATAACCCGCTTGGCACTTGATGTTCAACCTTTACCATCTGACAAGTGTGGCATCCTGCAACCCAACTGGGTACATCTCGCTTCATTCCAACCCAATGATAATACCTCTTAAGAATCTATACAACTTTGTCGATCCTGGATGTATGGAGAACTTAGACTGATGCACCTCTTTCAATATCGGATCCCGCAGTTCCTTGTCATTCAGAACACACACTCGACCATTCACCAAGATAGTCCCATTGCTCGAAGTCTGATACTCTGTGTTCTCATTCTTTGAAGCTTTTAGTAAGGCCTCATCTTTATCTTGGGCCAACCTGACCTTAGTCAACAGATCTGCTTGTTCAGCCGCACTTAGACCCAATGGTCCAGTCTCTGCGGTCAAGGCACATAACCTTAGGGATCCAACCATCCCAACCAGACCTTCCATGTCTTTCTCTGTAGCCAAAGCTACTCTTTTCTGACTTAGTACATCCGCGACCAGAGTAGCCTTGCCTGGATGGTAGGCAATATCTAGATCATAGTTTGCGACCAACTCCATCCTACGCCTCTGTCTAATATTAAACTCTAGTTGGGTGAAAATGTATTTGAGGCTCTTGTGGTCCATAAACACTTGGACCTTTCCACCATACAAATATGCTCGCTAAATCTTTAAGGCAAACACTACTAATGCCATCTCCAAATCGTGTGTTGGATAGTTTCTTTCATGTTTCATTAACTATTTTGATGCATAAGCTATCACCTTTCCTTGTTGCATGAACACACAACCAAAGCAAATTCTTGATGCATCTGTATAATATAAGGTTGGGAAAGTTGATAGACCATCTAAGATGGATGAGGGAAGACATTCTTAAAATCCCTAAACAAACATTATTCAAATTCCCAAACTTCTTTCCATGGAAAAATTTCCATTAAACTTATAGATTTTTGGACTAGAACAATTGGAATAGGGAGGAGACCTTGATGCATATTTGGGTTAGGCATATCATCATATGGCCGAATTAATTGATTAACACATGATAGAAAATGAGAGAATTTTCTTGAAATCGCAGGACACAAGCTTCTTTTGAATCCGAGGAGATTTCCATGATAGTATATTCTAGAAATCTTATGATACTCAGTCATTAGCAGTTGGAATAATGAGGAAAATTCAATAAATATTAGATTCATGTATGAGTCTATTGAACCGTAATCGTAGAGACGATGAGAATGTTGCATATCTTACCAAGTCGAGGATCTTAGGAGAGGTTAGCAATGCATATGCTTCTAGTGACAGAACATCTCTACTATCTTTGGTAATACCGTACAAGAGACAAAAAATAATTTTGGAGCAGTAAGGGACTCTTTGATTTTTGCGGAACACCGAAAAAAAAAGATGGTAATTGATTCTCTTATTTGGAAAAGAGAGATCTAATATCTTTGAGAAGGTACTTGTGGTTCACATAGCACGATGCTATTGAAGGTGGTTTCAAACTCACCAGAAACATGGAAGAGCGACGCCTACTTAGTTGTGGGTGAACAGATCTACCAAAAAGAAGGCCAAACCCATCATAGGAGAGGGAGATATACCCAATTGTTTATACATTGATCCTTCCTCTCACAAAGACTATGATTCAAAGTATTTAAACCTAGCTGGATCAAAGCACAGTAGCGTGAAAGATCAACAGAGGAAAATGTTACTGAAGCGTGAACTCAAGGCAAGAAAGGGAGAATAGAAAAGTTATAGATGATGAGAGGTAGGATTAGGAAGGAGGATCATCGGCGGTGAGGAGAGCGAAATTTTCCGATGATATTTTCAGAAAACAATAAAAAACAGGCAAACTCTTTCGTGAATAAGCAGAAAAACGAGATGAGTGACCCAAGATGAAACTGTGGAAAAATGAAGTAGACAATGCTGGACGACATCATTACTTTCGGTATCGATTTTTTTTTTTTGAAAATTTGCCTCGAGAGCGACGCCTGGGAGAGAATGTATGAAACTAAGGTTTTTTGTACATCTATGAGTCTTCGTTCATCATAAGAACATAAAACTTAATGACTTCCACACTCTCACTTTTCAAGGAATAATATTTGGGCATAACCATCTGTTTTACAAACTACTAGTTAAAACATCATTGCCAAAATTACAAAGTTAATATTAGAGATGGTGATATTGGTAAGATGATGACTGATTATGAAGAAATCGTAAGAGTAGAAAATTAACCCTTCTATTTTTTTTTGGAAAATGGTAGCAAAAGGTATTATTCAATGATTTCCTATTTCCTTATGTTGAATATGAGAAAGTGTAAATATTTGAATGCAGATGTGAAGTTTATCAATTCAAGGATAATTGAATAGACGTTTACAACTCTTATGAGAATGAACAAAACAATTACAAAGAAAATTAGCTACTCTTCCTAGAATATTTGTTACTTTTGATTTCTGATATGCCACCACTCATGAGGGTCATATGTGTTTGACAATATATTACATTGACAAAAATTGGAAATTTTAGAACAAGATTTTAGTATTTTTTGTTATGCCACCTTCGCATACACTATGCATTTTGCAATGAAGATGAAACTTCTTAAAACATGGATTGATTGGGGAATATAATGAACAAAGTGTTTTTCCATCACCTTAGATAATGCTATTAATAATTATAGCATGCAAGAGATTTTGATATCTTGTGTGGAACATAATTTTTCAGGTGAGATTGTCACCCCATATCTTAACCTCATAATTCAAGAATGGATTAAAGTGATTTATGAATCTTTGCTTAAGATTAGGGAGATCATCAAGTTTGTGCGAACTTCAGAGTGTCATGAGATATTGTTTGGAAAAGTATGGAATTAGTTGGTATTAAACTTAAAGATGGTTTATTTTTGGATGGGCCAACTACATGGAATTCATCATATAAGATGCTTAATCAATTATCAAGTATCGGGGTGTTTTCGCTAATCTTATAGTCATTGGTACCAAAAAATATAAGTTTCTTCCAATACATAGATAAGTAACAGCAAAACATCATATTGACAAGTCGTATTGACAAACAAGGGTGATATAATTGCTAGGTAAGGGAAGCAATACATGCACTTAACCTTAGGCCTAGTTTTAGCTCAACCCATTCTTAGGAAAGCATATTTCTCACGAGAGTCGTGTTGACCGTCATATTGACGAACCACTATTTCTTAGCTACGACAACTGAGCGGAATCGCGACTTAATAATGAAAGAAAGAAATAAGACCTTATGAAGAAGTTAGGAGGCCTGGAAAACTAAAAGTCTTAGAGAGACATCTAGAGAGATAAATCTTAGAGAGATTTTATACGAAATCGTGAGATGGATTTTACAATGGGATAGTACACATATTTATAGTGGTGAGGATAAGTGGATGATGACATAAGCGCTTACATCAGCGATGACATCATGCTTGCCTCATGCTTATATCACCAATTACATCATTGATTTTATTTATGTGATTACATCATCACTTACATAATTAAACACAAATTTATATATTAAACATAATTAGGTGCTACTCGAGTGTCTTGCTTAATGCTCCATTTCTAACTTCATTTTATGCTTGTCGCAACATCCATAATAATCTCTTGGACACTCGAAGTATTCTTCTGGTTTTGGAATCTTCTTGTATATCGATGTTGACGTCTATGTTGAACCTTCTGCCGTTCTCATCAATGTTCATTGAGTCATCTTCATGAAGCAGTGCATCTTGAAAATATTTTGGAGGGAAATCTTCGGCCGAGTCTTCTTCTTTTATTTCTTCTTTCTTCATTATCTTGGGGGAGTTTCTTAAACATTCATCTTTCTCCATAAAATATTGCAGGTCTTCATCAAGGCTCATATGATAATCTAGGGGATAGTAATTCCATATATGGTTCTTAGGAATATAAAATGATTGTCTGGCACTGTTGAGATGAAATGCATGTGTCTAAAAATCTTCTTAGGCTTCGTTGTCTCTAATGTTGAAATCTGGGCGAACTCCTCTTGGATAATCTGTATGATGGATGATGTTAGGCAAAGCATTGACTTTGTTAGATTTTTCATTGACTTCAACTGGTCAATGGAAGAAATATATCGTATGAGGGTTGAAGAAAGGATTAAAGGCTCCTTGTTCACAAAGCTTTTAAAACGGAAATCCTGGCGTCTTTGTCGTCCTTCTTAACTTTCCGCTTCATATGTGCGAAGGTGCAAACCATGTCAAAATGTTGAAAGATAATCCTTTTGACCTTGATGAGTATTGATATACTAGTAAATCCAATTAATGTCAAAAGTAATCTTGATGGTGTGGACTTCCAGAGATACCAAAGGAAAAAAGGACTTCTTCTGGCATATTGACTCTCTCGATTCAAAGAGGTGTGCGAACGGATAGTTTGGATGGGCTCACATTGGTGCACTTTAATGACAACTAAATTCGTACTTTGACAAGATAATAGACTGATAAATAATATATTTTGGCGAAGGCTCTCGTGTAAATATTTTCTTTCGATAAGCTTACGAGTGTCTTCGGGCTTGTTGGCTTCAAAGTCAAATTAACTTTTACTTAAGGAATTCGACATTAGATTCATTTATTTTAGTGGATTTTGACTTAGCATATCAGCAAGGGTATTCTTATAGCCCTTTAAATATAAGGACTCGAAGTCGCACTTCGAAAACCATTTGCTCCATCATAATAATTGTTGATGTGGGACCATCTTTTGATTGAATTTTAACATCTTCGGGAAAGAAGACATATACATTTCAGTCCGAAAATTATGTCCAATCAAATAAAAATTCAAACTTTTCAATTGCTTTCTTGACTGATAAAATTTATTTTAAAATGGAGTGATAATGCATTTCTAAATCTTTAAAGCGTCCACTTTTGAATCCAGGGATTTGACGTTTACCATTTATTTCTTCAAATACAATTTCATCCCAATATTTATCACTTGTAGAATTTGTGTTCCCGTGGAAGGAATTTTTAGGGGTGGTAGCTTTTGTACCTCTAACTTTACGCTTTCTACTGCTTTCGTTTGTCACTTTGTCCATTGTGGTGGATTTTTTGTTAGCATTTTCTAGAGTGGTCTCGTCAGCTGTGAAATTTGCATGATAAAGTCGCTAATATAATTGATAACCCCTATAAACTGTTAAACTTGTCTTCTTGTTAGATTTTCATCGAGAATATCGAGAAGTGATGTAGCTAAATGGGCTTGCGGCACAAAATTAGCATCTTTAATCTGCATACCAAGAAAATCAATGTCGGGCTAGGCTACGATCATTTTTCGGGCTAATAGCATGATTTCATATTCCTTCACTATACTTTGAAAATGCTTAGTTGTCTGAACATGTTCTTCTATGCTTCATGAGAACAAGAGAATGTCATCGATATAAAATCAAATCCGTATGTATTAGACGCTTAACTATTTGTAACATTTCTTGTTGATATAGCGAATGTGTCCTTTTGAGACCAAATGGTAAGACATTCCACTAGAGATTTCGATTTGGTAGACAAAATTTAATTTTGTACATCTCTTTCGGATGAACATCTAGTTGCCAAAAATCCTGATTTTAAATAGAATTTCTGAAAACAGTGTTGCTCTTTGAAGATACTGAACACATGTCCTTTTATTAGGTAGATGAAATTTGACATCTTAGAATTTTTGATTCAAAGGCTTGTAATCAATAACTAATATGAGTTTTCCTCTTGCGTGTTCAGTACGATTGTTGACATAAAATGCCTTGCACGCCCACAAGGAATTTGTTGTTGAGACAATCCCTTGTTTTACGAACTGATCACATTCGTTTTTTGCTTGTTGCAACAGAGTGGGTGGCATTCCTGTGTGAATTGGTTTTGTTGGTGTTGTGGTAACATTCTCTTTAAATGGTAGTGAAACAAAAAAACTCTGAGTATAACTATACTAGATTCTTACACTTTTGTAAGAATAAAGTACGAGAATCTGCGCATGAAGATAATATAATCTCTTCTTTGATTTATCCAAATCGAGAGTTGTAAACCATTTGAGTGTGAATAATCGTGAAACTGACGTGAAAGATATGAATATGGTCTTCCATTTCATTCATCTCGGTTCAGTAGAGATATTAAACCTTTTCTTCAAAGCATAGCACAAATGCCATCCCAATACCAAATCTTTTCTTGGTGCTGATGAACCAAGAACTTCAGTCGTAATTTGATATGCTGGGAAAAGTTCAATAGTTATTGGCTACGACTTGACTTTTATTGTTAAAGAACTAGAGTTAGAAAATCGAAATTGTTGTTGGTGTGGAATTCATATGGAAGTTGAGAGAATCTTTGGTTTCATAATCGTTGTATGAGCTCCACTATCTATGAATGAAATTGCATGAGCCGGATCTTCTTTACATGTTGGATCAAAGATTATTACCGGTAAATCAAGTGTTTGTATCTCATCATGTTGCGGCATTTGAGGGATCTTGAAACATGAATCGTCTTTTTCTTCTGTAGAAGATTATGAAGATTTGTCATAGTCTGAGTAACCACATATTGCATCGTTATTGTCATTGTCATATAATAGAACATATTCTAGATCATGGTTGTCTAGATTGATATCATGCGAGATACTAGATATGGAGTTAATGAGAGATTGCTTCTTCTTGGTAAAGTTGTTTTATCAATTTTCGCGAAATGACCTTCTTTGCGACATAGAAAACATTTAGTCTCCTTTTCAAAACTTCTTTTCTTATGGAACAATCATTTGCACATGTGTTCGTTGAAATTTCTTCGAATGATTTTTTGAATTTCCGAGGCTTGATCTTTGAATCACATAAGAAATTATTCTTGGACTCGGAACATTTGATCTATAGGTCTGGTCTAACACATATCTTGGATAGGTGCTTTGATTTATTCATAAGTTCCATCCAAAATTCATTTTGCTTGCAGAGTTTGTTAAGTGTTCTGAATATGTATTGTTGTATCTGGCCTATTGAAACTTCTTCAATAGTCTGACCTTGATCTCTGATATATAACTTAGTTTACCGATTATGGTAATCATAAATGGAAGAGAGATATACTTGCTTTAGACTTGGGTTGTTTAAAAAATTAAACGCATAATCTCTCCTTGTTTGCTGTTTAGAGCGCTTCGCCAAATCTGTTTTCTTTAGTGAGCAACATTTTGATGTGAAGAATTCCTCTTGTAATTGTTCTTTTAAATGCGTTGGTGTACCAATGATTTCTTTTTGTGAATTTCTCCTAGAATCAAAGGTATTGTTGTTTTATAAACTTGTTGGTGTTTGTATTCGCCAAGCGACTTCCACTATTCTTTTTAGGCTCCCGAAAGTCTTGCTATAAAATGTTGTATTACGAGCTCTAGTGGAGATGTAATTTCTTATGAATTTATACATGTAAGAATTTCGTCAAGTCGATCATTCAATTTTTCGAAGGGAATGTCATCAAACTTAAACAACATTAATTTAGAGGTGAATTTCTTTGTGATATCTTGGCGTCTAAGAGGTGTGAAGTGCATTTCTTCATCGCTTGAGAAACCTTCATTAATGTCTGGTTCTTCTTTTTATGTTGATTCTACACTCATTGCAAATTAAATTGGTACAGATTCGACATTAATCTAAACTCGTTTTCACTAGAGCTTGAGTCTAGAATTTTTTTTTTTTTTTTTATCATAGATACTGGATGTAATGAAGAAGTTTGAATCAATGTTATCTCTGGTGAAGTCTTCTTGTAGGCGCAAAAGTCGTCTATTAACATCATGATATCTTGTTGCGGTTTCTCTTTTTTTTGTTGAATATTCGACTATAAAGTCATATCCTCCTTCACCAAGAGGGCTTATAGTGGGATCTATTTTGAGATACCTTTTATAGAGAGGATCTTCTTTCTTACGTTTACTGCGACGGACATTGTCGTTAAATTCATATATGTCCTCCTGATATGCGTCACAGTTGCATAGATCAAAGAACGTATAGCCATTTTCATCCTTAAAATGGTAGACACTTGATCCATCTTGAGAATAATAAAGTGGCTTAGGACTTTGTAGCCTCGTTGGGATGTCTTGTTTATCAATTTGTATGGTAAATTGAGTGAATAATTGTTTTTGAAAATAAGAAGATCTAGGTTTTTCAAATTTGATCTTTGATGTTCCATCTATGCAAAAATGGAAACTAACTTAAGAAGTGTAGACTGGAGATTGAGTTGCTTGATGTAACTTCTCGTAAATTGTAACCCATGACTATGGTTGTCGATGCATCAGTTCTTTACGAGATATTTGTCAAAGAATTTGAATAGAGTTGGGTGCTTGAGATGCATATGTAACTTCGAGATACAAAGCCTCATATGAAGGTAAGACCATAACAAGAGTGTGGTCTTGGATTTTGTAGAAAATTTGATGTGTAGAGTAGCCACTACACTTCGTTCTTGCATGGATGCTCCGATAAGTTGCAACTGGAGCTTAAGCATCTTTAATATATTTGGATCCTGCAACAAAACATTAAAGTTTGGAAACAGTGTAATGAAATTGTTCATGTGTTTAATGTCGTCTAAATCGTTCCAATGAAAGCTTGTTAGTATGGCTTTAATCTTGAGTTGATTAAAGCTATTTGCGCTACAATTAGCAAACATTTTCGTACACGTAAGGTTAAACCAATTTTTACCACTCCGAAGTGGAGATGTGTATATCCTTGTTGCTACCATAATCGAGGTAAATGTTCTAGAATTTTCAGCGATATAAATTGTTTTTCTTCGGTTGCTGGAACTTGGAATGATGAGAATTTGTTGGATTATACATACTCTATGATACGCCTGCTTGAGGATGGTTTGATGAGCTCTCAAAAACCTCGGACAGAAAAATCACTAGGCTTCTTTGCAAATTATTCGTACAGATTCATCAATGGGGAGGTAGTTTCAGGTAGTTGATCACCCGGAACATATTCAATTTTATTGAGACAATTGATGCTAGATAAAGAGCATTTCTTTTCCTTTTAAGAAAGTAGAATTTGCAAAAGCATAATCGATTGAGGAAGGATTCTTAGTAAAAATTTATGAGAATTTTTTTCCAGAACATTTAAAACATTCAATCATTATTATAGAGCCAATTGATGAGACCACTCTCTTAAAGAATTGACATTTATGCCCAAGAAGTGGAGTTATTGAGAAGTAAAAAAAATCATGTGTTATTCACCTGGCCACATGTCATCCAATCATGGGTTCTAACAAATATACTGAAGAAGAAGAAGAAGCTCAGGGGTATTGACCAACAATTACCTGTGGATTATCGGGTTAATTTGGAAAGCACTGAATGATAAAAATTTTACCAACAAACGACAGATGCCACCATGTATAGTTGACATTTTAATTAAAAAATCTACATAATGGCATTGTGTCAACTTGTCAACAATAGCTCGAGGGATAGATCTCATATCTGATGATGCTGTCAACAATGGGGAGGTGAGGACATTCCCTTCAACGACATGCTATATTGACGGATTATGGAAATACAAAAATATAACAAGTGGCATAGGATGAGTACCTCAGCTGCATGAGGATCTCTTTATTGAATAATAAAGATCAATGATTTCAGATAATTTCGGACAGAATTACTTTCATTCAAAGATTGGAATTTTAAAAGTAGTTCCGGTACGTATTTGGGCTTGGGTCCTTAAGAAAAGTTGTAGGCCTTGGAATTATCTTTCCAACGGATATAAGATCGTTAATTTTGGACTTACGAGTGAAGAGATACATGCATAAAGAAGAGGAGCATTTTTCAGCATTAAATGTGCTTGTACTTTATCCTTTATGATTTTTATGTTTCCTAAGCCATGCAAGGTCATGCAAGGGCTATGTATTTGTTTATTTAAGCTCTTGTAAACCTTCAATCTAATTAATTAAGAGGATCTAATCCTTTCTTTCTCTATTTTCGTCCATCTCCTTCTCCTCAAGTGTTCTTGATATTATTCATTATGTTTTTGTGAAATTTAACATGGTATCAGAGCCTTGAAGGTCCTATACACCTTTATCTTCCTTAAAATCATTTTGGTTACTTCTATTCTCATTCTAGTTCACTTTAAATCTGGTTCTTTAATCTATTCTTAAAATCTGGGTTTACTCTTCATTCTGGTCCTTATTTTGCATTATGGGTTGTTTTTAAATTCTGGTTCAGATTCTAAAGTTATATTCTGATTATTCNTTATTCTGGTTCTTCTTCATCACCCAAATCATTTTGAAGCTCATTCATCATTCTGGTCATTCACCATTCGCTTCTAAGCATACTCTGGTTTTTAAGCTCCTAAGAATGGAAAATCAAAAGCTTGTAAGGTTCAGCAAGAAAGGACCCTTTAAGCATGAAGGTAAGAAGAATCTTATAT
>OVBE01002123.1:0-32079 GCA_900406425.1 Iberis pinnata | reverse complement strand
GGCGAATTAGGGCTTTTATAGTGTTCAGAGCAAAGCCCTAATTCGCACTAAAGACAAAATGCTAATCATTGTCTTGGATCTTGGACCTTGCTTCAGGTGGTATCCGGATTCGAGTTGGTCGGGTCGGAGCGTGTTTGCCTTCGGATGGTTGAGTGCATAATCGATTCGGACTAAAGGGTGCTTTCTTGGGATCGATCCAGCTTCGTTGTGTCCAAACTTCGTGTAAGGTTGGGATCGATCCCGGCGTTGAGTACCTGAGATTGATCCCAACACAAGTGAGATCGATCGCATGAGTTGCCTTCTTAGTCTTGCTTTGTCTTGTTGCACTTCCTTGGCTTTGTTTGAGACTTCACCAGAAACGTTGGAATATGACTGCGGGATCGATCTTGTTTCGTTGCAGAACTGCTTGAGATCGATCTGGGTTCGTTGCAGGATCGATCTGGAGTGTTTTTGGATCGATCTACATTGAGTTGAGATCGATGTCGAAGGTGCTAAGTGGGATCGATCCAGTTTCGTTGCTGGACTGCCTGGGATCGATTCTGCAGGTGATCGGAGGTAAGTTCAGTCCATTCCACAGTTGAGTGTTGAGTCCATTCCAATGTCAAGTGCTGTTTTTCAGAAATTTCTCAAATCCTTCCTAAAAATACCTGAAAGTCCTGAAAACCTCCAAAATGTGTGCATATGCAAATTCTAATGCAAAAGTCCTAAAAACACTAAACTTAGTGAAATCAATCATAAATGTGATGTATGCACGCTTTTAGACGTCAGAATCGATGCTAATTGTTAAGTAAAAACCGTGAAAATTCAGAGTCATCCCAATGCGACAAATTTATTGTATTATATTAATGCTACTGATAATCGTACAAATGTACAAAAGGGTGTACTGGTCACCCTTTCTGGTAAACAATTTTTTTTTTATGAAACCAATATTGACAACAATATGGTATGCTAAACCCTAAATGCTAAACCCTAAATGCTTAAATATATCATAAAACCTAAATTCCCTACAAAATAAAAGTTTCAACAACTTTTAAATAAATGTTTATTAAGTTGTTTAGTTTTGTTAACTATTTTTTGTAAAACTCATTTTCAAAAACTAATATAAAAACTCGCCAATGAAGAGCTGAGACGGAGATAGTAAACGAGATGCAACATACACCATTGGATATTTTTAGACAACTTAATTCATTCAATCTGAGCCGTTGTTTCCTTTCGAGTTGCTTATGCCGGGAAACTGAAAATTTCGCAAAAAGATTTTTAGTTCTAATCCTAATCTGTCATCTCCATCGTCTTAATTCTAAACCTAATATGTTATCTGCATCTTCTTAATTCTAAACCTAATCTGTCATCTCCATCTTCTTAATTCTAAAACTAATCTACAATAATCGTTACATATTTCTCATATGGAGAACTTGTGGATTCTGCTGCAAAGGTATCATGTACATAGATCTCTCGAGAAATACTTTCATTCGCTGATTGAAATTGTTATACTAACTTTTTTGCGATTTAACATGTAGGACTAGTCCTGAGTACTCGGAAGGAGCAACCAATTTTGTAAACTCGTCAGCAAGAAGATTGAGTAATCTGACTGAAATGCTTTGTCCATGTAGAGATTGCCGAAATTTATGCAATCAAAATTTAGAAAACATAGTTGATCATCTTGTAATTTGGAGTATGGATACGAAGTATCATACTATTGATTCTGAAACTGAGGCATTTGATTTGTTGAATACTACGTTTAGTATGTATGATAGTAATCCAATTCAGATGAATGAAAATGGAGAAACAAATCATGATGAACCAGTAGAAGAATCTGAGTTCATGAGGAAAAAATTAAATGAAGCTGAAACTCCATTGTACCAAATGGTGATGAACTGGCCCGTCAACCAGCTTAGGTGAATATGTTTCTTTTAATTACCTTGTTGCAAGATTTTTAATCTTTTGGTTTCATAGCATCTTATTACCTTTTCTGTATTCATTTCAGTTTCACTTTATAGGAAAACAGCAAGAAGAATGTTATACAGTATTTCGCTGAGAAATATAACTATAAAGTGAAATATCCATCACTACCTGCCATCCAATCAGGGGGCGACTCAAAGCCTGCTTACTGCCCATGGAAGTATAGAATTCAGACATTTTACTCACATGAATATTATGTGGTATTATTAAAGATCTTTGCTTATTTTTGGTGTTTGTAGGTCTGTCGAATAGCTGATACACCAAAAGACTCAATGAAAGTCAAGTGATTGCGATGCTTAGAGCCACCTGCCAATGGCCTCCAGTTAGGCAGGAAGTTATTGAATGAAATCGATCTTTATTTAATTTTGCATCCCTGTTTTTCTATTATTAGATGGTCAAGAACAATGAATTTAACAATTTCGAGCTTGTAAGCCAGGAGGTTGGGATGAATGTGACTCCCGTCTGCTAGCTTCAATTCAGGTAGAGTACTCACGTCTCCTATGGTGATTTTCTCGCTTTTATCTTTTGATTGCTTTTTTTTTTAAATAAAGTTTATCTTTTCATTGATCCTGATGAACATATGTCTTTTTATGTAGTTGAAATACGATGTAGGTTTTCTACTCTGGGAAAGATGATTCTTCAAATTGGTATGTTGTAATGAGAGCTATCCAAGAAATATATGATGGAGAAAGTGAAGATGATGATGTTTGGTAGTAGATTGAAATAGTCTTGGTGATGTTTGATAGGTTTTATTGTTTTTAATGGTTGATTCTTTACATTATGTAAATACTACTCTTTTGTAAACATGGAAATGTTTTATGGATATAATAAAATTATTTCATTTTTATTTGACAAACAATTCAAAAATATATTATAATTACAAAAGAAAGTTAATTGTATAATTATAATAATATTAATTCTAGGGTGCACACCAGAAAAAATAATAATATTAATTGCCGGGTAAAAGAAATTAATAATATTAATTGTTTCGTGCAAAAAAAATTAATAATATTAGTTGTCGGGTGATTACAACACAATAATAGCACAAATACTTTGCTATCTTTGTAGAAAAAAAGGGCTATAGATGCAATCCAATTATAATACAAATCTAACGCTATTGAATATATAAAAACTAAAGTTATTATTCAAAACCATTAATAACAAATATACGGCGCTATTATAAAATTAAACAATTGCATCTTCAACAACGCTATCGTAACTTTGATAATTATAGCATACATTAAATCCTCTATCTAAAGTGTCCGACCTATAATGACGGGCGCTGTCAGAGCATTTAATTAACCGCTATGATATCCTACGATAGCATTTTTCGACCGCTAAGAAAAGACATATATCTTGTAGTGCGTCTGATGCGCTTGGCCTAGTACATTCGTATCGATCAACATGTACCGGCCATATGACCCGATACAGAGGAGAAACGAGCTATACTGATGACTCATACCGAGTGTTGTGGCCGGTACCGAGTCAAAAAAAATCTACCAAAAGTTGACCAAGTGATTTTTACCCGATTTCTATTATGGGTTAACCCATATATTCTGGGTTAATCCACGACTATTAGGAGCTACTATTTTAACATTTTTAGACCTAATTTTAGAGGTTATCTTTTATCACCTATTAAGAAATTTGTAAACCCTTTGAATCTTTGCTTAATTTTAGTTTGGATCTTTGTTTCGATTGTTGTTCTTCTTACTATTTTCCTTTCTAATCATGTTAAAACACATTTATATTATTGGATCTGGTGTATTCACCATGATTAGTAAGTAGTTCTTCATAAGAAAATGAGTTAGGTAGATTAGGGTGATTAGGTGATTGATTATAATGTTTAGAACTTAGATATCTTAGATTTTCATTGAAATATTGTTTTAATACTACTTTTATCTTGATCACTCAATTCTAGATCATAGGTAGTTTTATGCCCGGAAGGTGTTCGATAAAATACCTGAATGAACTTTTTAATGATAAATGAGGCCTAACCAAGACATTGTGTTAGTTAGTTTAATGATTTATCATGAGTTAGATCTTAATACCTCTTAGTTATGTAAGTATCCAAGAGATTTCTTTAGTTGCATGATGAGGCGAGGGATTAGTGCCACGAGAGTTGATTAGTCTCATTAAGGGAATTCTAGATCAAGGATTAGCATTGGAATATGTGAATTAGCATCATAAGATATCATTTAATGACCCGAGTCAATAACTTTGCCCATTTGTTTAGCTTTTTATATTGATTTCAAGTTTAATCTTAGTTAACTTTGCTTAATTACTTGTTGACTTTGGATTTATGCAAGTTTAAATGTTTCTACAACAAAAACCTTATATGTTTAGACTAAATGGAATTATAATAGGTTTAGTGAGTTGAATGCTCCCTGGTTTGGATTTGACACATAAGTATTACAATGATATGAGTACTCTTAGGATACTTGCATAGACAAAGAATCTACAAATTCTAGTTTATTAGTTATGTTTATGGTTATTTATGTTAGGGTGTTTCCTATGATATATGTTATATCGTTTTTATAATTAATCCACTACTAAGTGTACGTCATTTACCTTATATGTATACACAATATTAAAAACAACACTTAGAAGGTTGGTCGAGACAAGTTAAAATAATTATATATTATGAAAATAAAAGTATTTGAAAACTTAAGAATTGTTTTATAAATAAAAAAAAGTTCAACTTCATTTTGGAGTGAAAAATGAGATTATTCTAAATTTAGAGTGAAATTGGTCAAAACTGCATTTTAAAGTGAAAAATGAAATAGTGTTAAAAAAATTTAACTGCAAAATGGAGTTTCACTCTAAAATGGAGTGGGGTTGGAAATCCTCTTGACCTTTAAAGTTAATACCATAATGCAAAACTAAAGAATTAATTTGTATACCTAAAAGACCTCTACCTAAAAGACCTGCTATGAACCCCAAAAAAACATACATTCACATCAACTCGGATTGCCCACAAAGCTCAAGATACTTACCAAATTTGCAGGAACAGAGAGAAAGGCCCTTTATAGTTTCTTCTAGTGCAAAGATAGACGTTTAGACCATGTACATTGTTAATCTCTAAAAAAGAGATACATATTTTTAATTTTTTAAAAAAAGAGAAACAAATAGACCAATTGTGGGTCGCCACGTGTTAGTGGGGCCTACAAATAGTACAAGAGGTGGATTCGAATTAAGAGACAAAAAACTTGGTTTCTTAATTTTTTGGTGGAATCCACTCTTAAGAACTTGCTAAAAGAAGCTGTGTGTTAATCATGCTCTTAGCATTGGTACATATCAAGAGAACAAGTAAATTTCTCGTGAGAACTCAACCGAATGACTCAAACACCATCAACCATGTGCATTTAGTCTTAACTCAATTTTTATTCTTTACTTTTTCATTATATTATTAATGTCTTTTTAAACGCTCCCATTATCAATCTCTTAGAAGATAGAAATTCTTAGGGAACATTATCGATGACATCTTGGACAAACTTGATCTGAGCAGCATTCGAGGATCCACCGTCCATCAATGCCACGTGGATCTTATTACTCATTTCCTTCACCTTCTTACGTATCTCACTATCCTGCTCCATGACACAGCTGATCCCACTCTCTATCTCCTTAGCTGTCACCATCTCCGGCTCCCCCGCCAAAAACCCTCTCCGGTAATCCTTCTTGATCTCCGCCGCTAAACCAAGCTCCTCCACCATCTGAAACGCATTAAACTGTTGCTCAGCGTAGATTGGCCACGTCGCTGTTGGAACGCCAAACCAGAGACTTTCGAGAATCGAGTTCCATCCACAGTGCGTGACGAAACCTCCAATTGCAGGATTCTCCAACACAGCTACTTGTGGGGCCCAACTGATTATTTTTCCGATATTCGCCGTCCGATCAAGAAACCCCTCCGGGAGAATCTCTTCCAAGTTCGTGTAATCCTCAGAAAGAGATCCCGTCATGTTTTCAACCGGAGAAGCGCGACGGAGCGACCAGAGGAACCGGTGTCCACTTCGTTCAAGCGCCACTGCGATTTCTCTTGTTTGTTTTTCACAGAAGCCTCCCATACTCCCAAAACATAGAAACAAAACCGATTTGGACGGTTGCTCGTTAAGCCAACTTAAAATCTCTGTTTGATTCTCGTTTCCATCGTTTCTTAATTCCAAAATGGGTCCCACCGTGTACACCGGAGGAGTACTATTCTCTCCGGAAAAGAATCTCAACGCTTGAGGTTCCATCTCTGCCACTGAATTCACCAATATACCCTTTGTGGCTCTCAAGATCTTAGCTCGAGCTACAACATATGGAAACCAATCTTTACTTAACATCACAGAAGGCAAGCACTTTGCCGGAAAAGGTCGAGTCATAGTCGGAACATCAAACTCCACGTCCGAGTCTTTCAAGTCGCTTACGTTGAGTTTCTTCTCGTCGTAAAGAGACTGAACGTGGAACTGTAACCCGAGATACGAAGCATTTGACGTGTAGAAAGTATACGCCGGGAGACCAAAGTCATCAGCGATGTCTATCATCGACGTACAGAACATGTCCACGACAATTCCAGCGAGCCGTTTGGAGTTAGAACTCGTGGAAACCTCTCGAAAGAGTTCGGACACGGCGGCTTTGACTTGTGGTTTCTGACTCTCTATGTAAGAAATGAAAGTATGCTCAGTTGATTGATCGGTGGTGGCAGGGAGAGAGTAGTAGCGTAGACGATCTTTGGACTCTGGGAAGGAGGAGGAAACATCACCGGAGAATTGTGAAGGGATGATGATGAGAGTGATGGAGAGGCGGTCGTCGCTGTCCACAAGAAGCTTTGCTATAGCGGCTGTTGATCGGATATGGCCGATGCCTGGTGAAGGTATGAACAACAGCTCGAATCCAACCATGACGTCAACTTCGGTTTTAGACCTTTTTCAATGGATAGTTTTTTGCTTTAGAGAAATATGTGGCTTGTATTGATATAAGTAACTAGTAAAAGTATCAAGTATCCCATGTCTTACATTTATTGAGTATCCAAGAAAAATCCAAAAATATCAGGAGATTTCCAAGGACTCCAAGAAAATCAAGAAAAATAATATATAAAAAAATTAAAAGCATTTTAAAATTTTTAAAATTGAACAAAAACATAAAAAACTGTAAAAAATTTAAAAAGGTCCTTTAAAATTTATTAAATTAAGAGTTTTCTGCAAAAAAAAAAAACCACGAGTACGATTAAATAGACAAATCAAATTGTAAGTGCAAAAAATGAAGGTCAAACCGCGAGCTGAGGGTCAAACCGCAATACAGCCTATGCCGTTAACTCACCATTTATAATTAACGGTTTGGTTTTCTGCAAAACAAACCGCAAATCATATTAAATAGACAAAACAAACCTTTAGGTGTATTAATGCAGGTCAAACCGTGAGTTGAGGGTCAAACCGCAATACAACACATGCGTATAATGATAATGTGTCAAATGTTAATCTAAATATTCTGCTTGATGCATCACTTGTTTAATTATCGTTTGGTAGTTCATATATGTGGGGAAGTGTTATCATAAGTTGGATCTTTGTAAATTCATTCAATATATAAGTTCATAGAAGAAGAAAACAGGTGTTCTCGCCCCTAAGCGATTTGTACAGAGGTTGAAGAAACAGAATGAACTGTTCCGGAGTTATAAGCCTTACTGTTCTCATGTAGGACGCACATGAATTCCTGAATTATTTGATGAATGAAGTTGTCGACATACTAGAGAAAGAAGCAAAAGCTACAAAATTTGAACGTGAAACATCAACATCATCGTCTCCTGAGAAGATTGCTAACGGACCAAACATCAACATTCCTAGAACTAAGCCTTGATATCGAACATAACAGTTTGATAACTAGCTGCTTGAAAGACTTCAGCTCCACAGAGACGCTTCACGCTGAAGACAAATTCTTCTGTGACAAATGTTGCAGGTAAAGTGTTTGTCCATTGCTTTATAGATTCTCTTAATGATGACTCGAGCCTGAGTCTTTAATGTTTGAAATTGGATCTACAATCGGATTCTCTAGGTTTTGATCTTGAAGATTCTTTAAGGGTTTTCTACAAAAAGAACCACGAGTCCGATTAAATAGACAACACAAACCTTTAGGTGATTAAATGCAGGTCAAACCGTGAGCTGATGGCCAAACCGCAATACATCCCATGTCGTTAACTCACCGTTTGTTCCGTTAACATTTGACATGTCATCATTACATGCATGGGCTGTATTGCGGTTGACCCTCAGCTCATGGTTTGACATGTATTTAACACACGTAACAGTTTGATTTGTCTATTTAATCAGACTCGCGGTTTTTTTTTGCAGAAAACCCATATATTAATTTTAAAAGATCTTATGAATTATAAAGAGTAAATATGTCTAATTAGATATTTTTGTTATTTCTTTTACCACTAGAACATGTTGAAGTTTTTTTAAATACTAAATCCAATTAAATTTATTATCTATTATATTCCTAATTAGTTTTTTTAAAATATTTATATTCCAATAGTATCTAATGTAATATTTTCAATCATCATCATCAATTTTAATGAATTTATTAATTTTTTACAATCTTTAAATATTTTCTTTAATTAATTACATTTTTGAGTTTTTATGGTTTTGGGAATCCAAGCGGCCAAAGGGGAGGTGAAAATCCTACAAAAGTACGATTAGCTAGACTAGTTCTCGCCAATCGGGCGAAACTATCCGCCTTCTTATTACAAGATATAGAAATTAAAGAAATAGAAAAGTAAGGAAACAATGAGAGAAGGTCTCGAAAAGAGCCAGTTTGAGAAGGCTGGTCATTGATCTGGTAACTGAACCATGGAGACGAGTTATGCGCTGCTGAATGAAACTCGGTACACATCAGTCCGTGTGAGATAGATCTCTTTCACTTCCAAAATGGATGTTTCCAACTTCGTAGGCAAGGGTGAACTACTCTTACAAATGCATTTTTCCCCAAGCAATCTGGTGGTTGAGTCTCCCAAAATGCAAATTCATCCTGTCCGGAGTATTGATCGGAATCCTTCCAAGAACCCTCTATTTAGCAACTTATTCTACTGGTTTGTTGACCCGCATATTCTGGTAATCCCACCGCCATAGTGGGACTGACTTGAGCCTCGACCCATAATGTTGGATCGGGTGTCGCTCTACTTGTAATATCTGCTAGGTCCTGAGAGTTTTTCATATCGACCAAAGAATCAAAGCATTTTTTTATCGTCCGATCCTGATTTTTGCCTCAAAAAAAAGTCCATATTAGCATATATCGAGCTGTAAGAGAATTCCCTTCTTATTAATGGATACCTGAGATCTCCCAAGTCTGATACGAGTTTGGGAATCGCTTACACACATTCCTACATTAATTCTCGGTTAGATAACTCATGTGTAATCGCTAAAGACCCCGTAATTATTTGAAAAGTAAAGTGTTTTTTTTTTGTCTTTGGTGGCACCTGAAACTTCTATGCATAGAATTGATGAGTCAAATAATTTGGACCAACTTGCTCACTTTTATCATAGCCTGAACTGACCAATATTCCGACTTCACCGTACAATTTCCAGATTTTGTATAATGCTATAGAATCGTATCTGGTTTCACAATCTGGTTGATGTACATCCCTCTAACCAAACAGACATCCTCGGTTAGAATCGTAACATTTAGTGTATTAGAAATGAAGAACACACAAACCGAGAAAGAGAGAGATTAATCGAGAGTAAAGTCGAGAAGAATGATTCTCTTCACATTAATCTAATGAAAATTTACAAGAGAAATAAACAGAAAATAAAAGACTAAAGAGGTAATGAATTTAAAATAAAGTAAACAATTTCAGGTCCTAAATATACGAATGGGCTATGCTTGATGTTGCTCTCCACACTTCTTAATACATGCCATCTTTGTCTCGAATTCTTATAATCCCATGTAATTCTCCTTTCTATATTTTAATTCTACGATGGTTATAATCTGAATTGTAAGCCTTCTATAAGCTTTTCCAAACTTAATTAATTACTCCTCATTAATCTTGGCTTATGATAAAACTTGATATGTCTCAGCCTTAATTAAATATGAATTATATGATCTTGGTCAAATAATCCAAATCTAGGCTCAGTTTTGATGTCTTCATTTTAATACTCGTTACTCCCCCTCAAGCAACCATGATGAGTGATTAAGCTTGGAACAATGAGAACCTACCTCATTAAAAACTCAACATGGAAAACCACGTGGGATAAATCCATATCGAGGAACAAACAGTGTATGCCTTAAAGTTAAGTGTGTTTAAGCTTGAACCAGATTTGTGAGTCCAAGTTTTCCATGAATGAACTCAGAAACCTTCAAGCTTGCCACCTTGGTGAATATGTCTGCCAATTTTCTGAGCTTCTTGTATAGCATGGCAAGATCACACCTTGTTCCACCATTTTCTAAACATTGTGACAATCCACTTCAATATTCTTTATCCTCCCATGAAACACATAGTTGGATGCTATATGAATTGCTACTTGATTGTCATAATGCATTGTAATAGGAGTCTTCACTTCAATGCTCAAATCATTCAATAAACACTTGAGTCAAACAACTCATTTGTAAGCTTCCTCATTGCTCCATATTAAGCTTTTGCACTTGAACATGAGACAATTGTTTTGTTTCTTGCTTCTCCAAGTTACTAGATTTTCTCTAATGAATGTGCAATAAGTAGTTGTAGATTTTCTATCCATTATATCTCCTACCCAATCAGCATCACAATACCCCATAATTTTGATATTCTTGTTGCATTCCATCAATATTTCTTGGCCGGGAGCTTCCTTTAAGTATCTTAAGATTCTTTCCAACACATTCCAATGATGCATCTTGGGAGATTTCATAAATTGACTAACCTGATTCACAACCTAACAAATGTCAGGTCTAGATTTTACTTAAAACTAGGTCTAGTCGCTCTCCCATACACGATTCCCGGGCCTCCTTCATCAACAATGGTTTCTGACGCCGGCGTCGCCTCTTCTCATCTCTCCTCTCTCGCTGTCTCATTTGTTCCCCCCTCATTTGCTTCTCTTTACCGTTTTTTTTGTTTCTTTCCATCTCCAAGGTTCGTAGGAATCATTGGCTCTGTCTCGTCCATCTCAACCGCCATTTGCCTCTCATTATTGCCTTTGTGCTTGTCTATAATCCCCATTCACCATTGTTGGGTCCTTTGGTCGAGATTTCAGCTTTCGTATCACCATCTGCTCGAGAAGGAAGTCTCAGTTAGGGACACATGGGAGAATCCAAGGCTTTGAGTTTTACGATTTGTTTTCTTTGGCTTCAATTCCCTCTATTCTGGTGCCTTCATGGCAGCCAGTCTCTGATGTTGTTTCTCCTTACCAGGGTTTCCTGAAGTTTAATCGGTTCCCACCTCACCATATTTGCTTCTTCTATGAAGTTGTGATAGGCTCTTATTTTGTATCATATTTGGTGAGCATTCCACTTGTGACCAGGTTAAATAGTTGGATTTACAAGCCTTTGAACCACACATTTTCTGAGTTTCGTTCATGTTTGGTTAGTGGTTATTGTTCGTATTTCATCATGATTTACTTAAGCAAGTGTGGTTGATTCAATTGGCTTAATGATGCTCTTCCTATGCATTGTACTTGTTTGGGTTGTATATGTAAGACTTTAAACCACATAAATTGTGAGCTTCGTCCATGTTTGGTTAGTGGTTATTTTTCTTATTTCATCATGATTTACTTAAGCAAGTATGATTGGCATAATAAGCTTAATGATGTTTTCCCTATGCATTGTACTTGTTTGGGTTCAATTTTGGCGGTGATGAAATTTCTATTGGGTCTTTTCTTTGGCATCCCAAATTTACCTTGTATTGAGGTTTATACTAGCTTTGGTCTAGGTCTTTCTAACGCTAAGGGTTTAGTCTCATATGTCAGTTTTGGTTTTTGTTTTGTTGTGATACAACGTGGAAAGAAAAGTTGTTTTGCGTCCTGGCACCTTTCTCTCATAAGCTTCAATGGATTTACCAAGAGGTTTGGAAAGTCACACAGCTTTGCTCCTTCGAAAGATTTTGCTTCTCTCGTCAACTAACCACTAAACAGTTCGTGCATTTGGTGCTCGCTTTAAAGACTATGAAATTGGTATCGTGTCTCCTCTTGTTAGTAGAGGACATCTTCTTCGACATAAGTGTATCTCCTTATCCTTACACTATAGTCTTCCTTCCCCTTGACTTTGGATGTCTTGCCAGCAAGCTTCAAAAGTTCTTCCAAGATGTATTGTTTTGCTTGTCCTTTGGTTCTATCTTTTTTATTTTGGTTCCCGCTTCTATTGTTCATTTAGCAGAGGTTTTAATTAACTTTATGGTATGGTTTGTATTCCTTTACTCCTTTAATGGGGTGTAAACTCTTTTAGTAATGAAGTATTTTGTTTGACAAAAAAAAAACAAATGTCAGGTATATTAATTGTTAAGTAGATAAGCTTACCAACCATCCTTCTGTATTGGTGTTGTTCTTCAAAGGGTGTCTTTAATCTCCCCCTCTCTAATGACTTTATAGCCTTCCTCAATTGGTGACGTAGCTGGTTTTGCACCTAACTTTCTTGTTTCACTTAAAAAATCAAGAGTGTACTTTCTTTGTGATAGGAATAATCCATCTTTGGATCTAAAAACCTTTATCCCAAGAAAGTACTTTGGTTTACCTAGTTCTTTGATATCAAAAACAGATTTAAGGAATAACTTTCTACCTTTAATTCCAGCCTTATTACTTCCAAATATGATGGTTACATCTACATATATAAGAAATAAAATGATACCTTCTTGGCTTTGAAGTGTGAAGAGAGTATGATCACCTTGTGATCTTTTAAACCCCCTTCAAGATTGAACTCGGTTTATGGTACCAAACTCTTGGGGGTTGTTTGAGTTCATAAATGGTTTTCTTAAGCCTCAACAATTTTCCTTCTTTTATTAAACTCTCAAGACCAGGAGGTGGATGCATGTACACTTCTTCCTTTACTTCCCCTCGAAGAAATGCATTCTTGACATCCATCTCCATAAGTCTCATTCAACATTAGTTGCAAACTAAAAGGATAACTCTTACCATATGAAGCTTAGCTACTGGTGCAAAAGTATCCAAGTAATCTTCTCCATAAGTTTGAGTGAACCCTTTTGTAACTAGCCTTGCTTTTTATCTCTCCAATCTCCATTGCTCTTGTATTTTATTGTGAACACCTACTTAGAGCTTATTGCCCTTTTCCTCTTAGTAGATCATCTTCACACTAGGTCTGATTTGTGTCCATAGCCTTTAGCTCATTATCAATCGCTTCTTTCCCTTTTTTATTGATATCACTCGGATTTAACACCTTTTAGTGGGTATTTATACCTATTATTTAGTGTTATCCGAGTGTTTTCCTTGTGTTTTTAGCATGTTTTCAGGAAATTTGGTGTTTGGGATGTTCTGGAGCAAAAAAGACGATTTTTGGAAGAATTCAAGTGCAAATGAAGAATGATTTATCCAAGTCTCGGAAAAGGATAGATTGATCGATCCAAAGCACATGAAGTTTTACGGAAGTTGAGATCGATCGATCCAATGATGGATCGATCGATCCCTTGGAAGCTTAGATCGATCAATCCATTATTGGATCGATCGATCCCCTATGTAAAACTGAAGGAAAAACGAGTTAAAAGATGCATTTGACCTCAAGAACTATAATTAGTTTTTAATTATTTAGATTTTATTTTCTTTTATTCTCAAACTATAAAAGCCATTTTGGCTTATTATTTTAAGAGAAGGTTTTTAATAAGTTTTAGAATAAGTTTTATCGATAGTGCCTCTTAAGTATTCTTTAGAGTTTAGACTAGGAATTTTTCTTTTTACAGTACTAATTGCGTTTCTTTATTCTTGATTTTCCTTTTTACAGGTTAATTCCAACGATCTAGCAAGTTAAAGGAATTACTCAGCCCTGGTAACAAGGACCTCTTGGATCTAGAACGCTCGATCCGAAAGGTGAGAAGGAACTCTCAATCCTCCAACACGATGGGGGATAATCTCAATCCTAATATGTTCTTTCTCGAAGATTCGAACGACCCCCCTCTAGTTCGTCAGATCCCGGTTGAAGAAAAATGGTTTAACAACAACCCACCTCCCCCTATTGAGATAGACAATGTAATTATCAATCCGATAGGAGGAGGAGAATTAAGAAATCAAGTGCCACAGGGAGTTCAGAGAGGTGGTAATGGTAATCAGATGGAACCTGAATTCATTTTGCTGAATGACCCATTAGAACAGGTTCTCAATCACCCACCTCAACAAGACATGGTTCTCGTTGGAGACTTCAACAACTCTGAAGCTTTCCTCACTAATAGGAATGCTCTTCATCCTCATCAACCTCAGAGACAAGATTATAATTTCCCGTTCCAGCTCATTTAGCTCATACGTCAGAGTTAATTTTGTGGTCTTCCTACTGAGCACCCCATGGATCACATAGACAGTTTTGAGGATATATGCAGCACTGTCTAACTTGATGGAGTCCCTCGTGAATGTATGAATTGTAAGCTCTTTAATCACTCGCTAGCGGACAGAGCTCGGAGCTGGCTAAAATATTTACCACCTAACTCCATAGAAACTTGGGATGATTGTAAATCCAAGTTCTTGAATCAGTTATACACTCTTACTAGGACTAATAATCTGAGAAACTTGATTTCTCAGTTTTATCAAGGTCCTTCAGAATCTTTCTATGAAGCATGGGATAGATTCAAGGAGTATCTTGGGGATTGTCCTCATCATGTATTTTTCGAGCTGAATCTTCTGAACACCTTTTACAGAGGTATTGAGCAGCAATATCGGCTTTCTTTGGATATAGCTAGTAATAGAGATTTTATGACCAAGCCAGTGTATGAAGCATATCAGCTTATAGGCAACTTAGCTGCGAGTAGCAGTAACCATTGTCCAAATACGGATAAAAGGGGAGGATCATATGACTCAGAATCCTCAGAACTGGCTGAAGAATAGATGCTTCTTACTCAAGTTCTCAATAATCAGAATCAGAAACAATTTTGTTTGTCTGAAGACGTAGAGAAGATTGAAGTGGATTGTTTTGCTCTTCAAGCACCTCAAGTTGTAGAAAAAGTTAGCTACATCAATAGCCAAGGTCAAAGAGTGTTCAACCAAAGATACAATCAAGGGTTCAACAAAGGTTTTTTCCATAAGGCTTTTGTGCAAAATGCTGGAGGAAATGGTTTTCAAGGAAACCGAAATATGAGCTTTGTTCCAAACTTCAATTCAAACGGATTTCAACAGCAATTTCAGCCTATTTATCAACAAGCATCTCCACCTCAAGCTCAGCAAGAAGACAAGATGGAATCTATGCTCAAAAGGATACTAGAAGGTCAGAAACAAACCGAGAGGAACTTAAATGTTAAGATGGATATCATATACGGTGATTTGAATCAAAAATTCGAAAGCTTGTCTACTCATATCAAGCAGTTGGATACTCAAGTGGTTCAAACCGCTGAAGCTGTGAAGAGACCACCAAATTTTGTTTATGGGATGTCTTATTCAAGTTCCAAGGAGGAGTTTGTGAATGTTGTTATGTTGAGAAGTGGAAAGTCTTTGTTGTAAAAGAAAAAGCTGATGAAATTATGGTCAAAGAAACTGAAAAACCTGCAAAAAAGGCGAGTTTGGAAAAATCTGGAAAAGATGTAGAGGTTGAGATCGATCGATCCATGAAATCCATATTTTCTAGTTAGATCGATCCCAGATGGATCGATCGATCCTATTAAGGAAGGGAGTTACAAAATTTTAGATCGATCGATCCCTAATGGATCGATCGATCCATCGATTATATATTCGAAAACTAAAGTGATTGATCGATCCAACTCCCTAGAATGCTGAAACTCCAGTTCGAGTTTACAAACCTAAGGTTTTGTACCCAGTGCAACCGAAGAAGTATAGAAAAGATCCAGAAGATGCAAAGTGCAAGGAGATGATCAAGGAATTGACAGTTCTATTACCATTCTCTGATGCTTGTCAAATGATTCCTTCTTTAAGGAAATATGTCAAGAACATGCTCACAAGCAAGATCACTTTAGGAGAGGGAGAAATGATAATCACAGAAGAATGTAGCTCGATACTTCAGAACCGTATGCCTAAGAAATTTGGAGATCCAGTTTGCTTCGTTCTATTAGTAGAGATTGGTGATATTACATTTTCAAATCTCTTTGTGATTTGGGATCCAATGTGAACCTTATGCCTCTTTCTGTGGCTAAGAGGTTGGGTATGACGGATATAAAAGATACCAAAATCTCACTCATCCTTTCTGACCGTTCTGTGAAGTATCCCATAGGAGTTCTTGAGAACCTTCCTATGAAGATTAGAACAACTTTTGTACCAACCGACTTTGTGGTTCTAGAGCTTGGAGAAGAACCAAAAGATCTTCTCATATTGGGAAGACCCTTTTTAGCAACATCTAGAGATATTATTATGTGAAGAAAGGCAAGATCGATCTTCATCTCGGTGATATGGTCATGAAGTTCGATCTACAAGACGTTTTGAAGAAACCAGTCCTAGATGCCAAATCATTTTGGGTATACACCATCACAGAGGCTGTTGAGGGAGTTTCTGATAACTTTTTACTTGATGATCCTTTAGAGATTTCCTTGACTAACGCTATTGATGATTCTATTTCCCTTAGAGATGATGTTTCATGTTATACCAGGATGTTAGAATCCTGTAGGAGAATCGAAAAGATGGCAACCAAGTGGAATCGTTGGAGACAACTGCCAAGTCTCCACCTAAACCGTACCATGCGCCCCTTACTGATGAATGGAGTGAGCTGAAAGTTCCAAAACTAGAATATGCATTTCTAGGTCTTAATTTTACTTATCCCGTGATAGTGAATACCGATTTGAATAACGTAGAGACCGCCTTATTTATTTCTAAGCTAAGAAAGTATCATAGAGCTCTAGGTTATACCTTAGATGATATCACAGAGATTTCACAGAGACCGCCTTTACCTTTTATTGACCAGATGTTAGAGAGATTGGCTAATCACCCTTACCACTATTTCTTAGACGGTTATTCAGGTTACTTTCAGATTCCAATTCACCTAGATTATTAGGAGAAGACGACATTCACATGGCCTTTTGGTATTTACGCTTATCATAGGATGCCTTTCGGTTTGTGTAATGCTCCAGCAACTTTTCAGAGATGCATGATGTCTATCTTTACAGACCTTATTGAAGATATCATGGAATTTTTTATGGATGCTTTTTCAGTCGATGGTTCTTCTTTCGATGTATGTCTTGCTAACCTGTGCAGGATTCTTCAAAGATGTGAGGAGAAGCATTTAGTGTTGAACTGGGAGAAGTGTCATTTCATGGTGACGAATAGGATTATGTTAGGACACAAGATTTCCGAGAAAGGAATTTAAGTGGATAAGGCTAAGATTAAAGTGATGACTAACTTGCAAGCACCTAAGTGCGTTAAGGACATTCACAGCTTCCTAGGTCATGCAGGCTTCTATAAAAGATTCGTTTAAGACTTCTCGAAGATTGCTAGACCCCTTACGATGTTGTTGTGCAAGGATGTCAAGTTTGAACGGGATGATGATTGTCAATCTGACTTTTTAGCGATCAAAGGAGTTTTGGTAAGTGCTCCAATTTTGCTACCATCGGACTGGGATTTACCCTTTGAAGTGATGTGTGATGCAAGTGATTTTACTGTGGGAGCTGTTCTTGGACAGCGAAAGGATAAGAAGCTTCACGTCAATTACTATGCCTCTAGGACTCTTGATATAGCTCAACGCAATTATGCAACAACTGAGAAAGAGCTCCTAGCGATTTTCTTTGACTTTGAGAAGTTCATATCCTATCTAGTAGGATCCAAAGTAGTAGTCCACATCGATCATGCGACATTGCGGTATCTCCTTTCTAAAAATGATGCTAAACCCAGATTATTACGTTGGATTTTGCTTTTGCAGGAATTCGATTTCGAGATTAAGGACAAGCGGGGCATTGAAAAAGAAGTTACATATCATCTTTCCCAACTTTAAGTCGAAGAAGACGTTCCTATATATGACTCTTTTCCAGAGGAACGCATTTGTGCAATAAGCACCACCGCGAATGCGAATTTCTCCATTCCTAGACTCCATAAGACTGATTTGATTACTCCATGGTTTCAAGATTTTGCTAACTACTTTGCTACTGATGTTGTACCACAAGATTTCTCAGCTTACCGAAAGAAGAAGTTCTTGAGGGATGTCAGACAATACTACTGGGATGAACCATATCTCTACAAACTTTGTAAAAATTGTATGTTCCGAAGATGTCTGCCTGAAGAGGAGATTCAAAATTTCCTGTATCATTGTCATGGTTCAGATTATGCTGGTCACTTTGCTACATTCAAGACGGTTTCTAAGGTACTCCAAGCATGTTTTTGGTGGCCCACTATGTTCAGGAATGCTCATGCCTATATCTCTCGCTGCGATTCGTGTCAGCGACAAAGGAACATTTCAAATAGAAATGAAATGCCACAAAACTTCATTCTTGAAGTAGAGGTTTTTGATGTGTGGGGAATTGACTTTATGGGTCCTTTCCCTGTATCTCATAATAACCTTTATATTTTAGTTGCTGTTGATTATGTGTCTAAGTGGGTTGAAGCAATTGCTAGCCCCACTAATGATGCGAAAGTGATACTAAAGATGTTCAAGTCTGTGATTTTTCCCAAGTTTGGTGTTCCTAGAGTTGTCATCAGGGATGGAGGTACTCATTTCACTAATAGGGTCTTTGATAGATTGCTTAGGAAGCATGGGGTGAAGCATAAGGTTGCATCACCATATCACCCTCAGACGAGTGGACAAGTGGAGGTTTCTAACAGGGAAATCAAAGCTATCTTGCAAAAAACGGTAAATGGGTCTAGGAAAGGCTGGTCTTTGAAGCTTGATGATGCTCTATGGTCATACATAACTGTATTCAAGACCCCTCTTGGTACTCCACCTTTCAACATTGTCTATGGTAAAACTTGTCACCTACCTGTAGAATTGGAGCACAAAGCTGCATGGGCTGTCAAGTTGCTGAACTTTGACATAAAGAACACAGCAGAAAGGCATCTCATTCAGTTGCATGGAATTGAAGAGATTCGTCACTTAGCTTATTAGAACTCCAAAATCTACAAGGAACGGACTAAGGCTGCACATGACAAGAAAATCATTCCACGAGATTTTTAACCAGGTGATCAGGTACCGAAGTACAATTCTCGATTGAAACTCTTCCCTAGAAAGTTGAAGTCTAGATGTTCTGGACCATTTATTATAAAAGAAGTGAAATCATATGGTGCGGTTGTGCTTAACAATCGCCAAGGGAATGACTTTGTGATTAATGGGCAAAGGCTTAAGCCTTGTCTAGCTGCCTCAGATCTCCTGGTGGAATATGAGATTTCTCTTGTTGATCCAACCTCCGTTTAGAGGTAAGTATTGTCAGGCTCATGACGTTAAACAAGCGCTGAGTGGGAGGCAACCCACTATTTGGAGTTTTCTTTAGTTTAGCATTTCGAGTTTTGAGTCAGTTTAGTTTTATGTTCAATAATTTTTAACTTTAAGTTTTGAGCTCAAAGTGTTTCAAAAGCTCATAAAAGAGGATGGTCTAGTCGAGGGTTCAGATCGATTTGATCCTTAAAGCACTCACTTTTGCGTAAGTTCGGATCAATCGATCTGTTGACCAGGTTAGTCGAAATTCACTTAAATTGAACGGAATTTTAGACATTAAACCGGTTTTACTCGAATTGAACTGATTTTTTCACCCTTCTTCTTCCCCCGTCCCCTGGAAACTCTTCCCTGAAAAGTTGAAGTCTAGATGGTCTGGACCGTTTATGATAAAAGAAGTGAAACCATATGGTGCGGTTTTGCTTAACAATCGCCAAGGGAATGACTTTGTGGTGAATGGGCAAAGGCTTAAGCCTTATCTAGCTGCCTCATATCTTCTGGAGGAATATGAGATTTCTCTTGTTGATCCAACCTCCGTTTAGAGGTAAGTACCGTCAGACTCATGACGTTAACAAACGCTGAGTGAGAGGCAATCCACTATTTTGATTTTTCTTTAGTTTAGCATTTCTAGTTTTGAGTCAGTTTAGTCTTAGGTTCACTAATTTTTAACTTTAAGGTTTGAACTCAAAGTGTTTCAAAAGCTCAGAAAAGAGGATGGTCTGGTCGAGGGTTCAGATCGATCGATCCGTATGTGGATCGATCGATCCTTAAAGCACTCACTTTTGCGTAAGTTCACTTAAATTGAACCGAACTTTAGAAATTAAATCAGTTTTACTCGAATTGAACAAATTTTTTCGCCCTTCTTCCCCCCCCCCCCCCATCGATTTTTAAACCTCATTCCACCATTATCACCTCCAAACTTTTACAAAACCTTAAAAATCTCTCAAACTCAATCTCAACCGATGTTCGAGTTTCTTGAGCCTAATCCACACGATTTTTCGAGCCCTTCCGAATATCAAATCAGTTTTCGTTTCAAGCAAGGTAAGAAACCTCTTCCTCTTTAAAATTCAGAAAATTTTTGGTTTTTTAAGGGATTTAGGATTTTGGTTAATCTAGTAGCAGCACCAACAACGAGGATGTCGAAGAAGTAGATCATGTCCTTGATCCGAAGTTCACTTAATCTCCATGGACTCGGAAACCGAGGACGTGGTTCAATAATTGCCGCCTCCGTTTGGTAGTTTCCCAACTAAAGAGTCACAAGGGTTGGAATGAGCACAAGTTTAGTGACAAATGGGATCACTTCAATTCCATGTTTTACAATGCTTTGCTCAAGAGCTCGCTGGAGCCGACCTGGTTCGCCAATCATGAGACTTTGGCGGTGCTGGGAGTAGATGGCGATGTTGTGAGATCTTCCATTAGATGGGTCTTGGAACCTTCCCGTTCTGAGACTACCCTCTCTTTCATGATCTTGCGAGGCAATTTTTAGCCTTGTTTTGCATCCTCACCCCTAGTTCCGATCTGCAGAGCCCATACATTGCAGAATCTAAGGTACAATTCTTTTGCTGCAGTATTCTCTACAGGATTCCGATGGTGGAGTTTGGTACCATTTTCGGATTCCGACTGGAAGGGCACCTACCTAAGTTGCCCAACTTCTACTCCTACACGGATTTGTGGGAAGTTATTGCGCATGGTCGGTATAAGTCTCAAGAGGCAAAGTTTACCGATATCTGTAACCCGGCTGTCCGCATTGCACTCAAGGTATTGGGTTGCACTTTCTTCGGGAAGTAAGAAGCGGCAGCGGTTAGTTCTCAGGAGGTTGAGCTCTTCCATTTTGATATATGCCATCATACGATGGTAACTTCTGAGGCTGAGTAGGATCTGGTTCGCCATGATGTCAACATTGGATGGATTTTCACTAAGATCCTAACTAGTCGAAAGCTAGATGCACTGAGGAACCTGACCTGGGTTGAGGTGATGGGTAGCCTAGTTACCTCAGTTCTACATTACATCAGGATTCCTCTTGGGTTGTTTACTCTGACGACAACGAGAAACCGCGTGGATTGGTCATATCTTTTCTAGACCAGGTGGTTCACGAAGGAAAAAGCCTACATTTTTCTGCACTCGGAAGGTCAGCGGTGCAAGATCCAGCTGCTGCAGCAGGATCTCACTAGCGTCACTTCCCTGGAGAACATTGTTTTTTTTCCGGGAGTTGATCGCTTGGTTGACGAGCCTGCACCCGTACCTGACGCGCCGTGACTTTCCTAAGGGTCGGTTCATAGTAGGCGGTCCACTCAGAGACAGTAGTGGGATCCTAGTCCGGAGGACGACTCACCTATCCTACCTGAGGATTACAGTGAGTATAATTTTCCACCTCTGTGACCCGACTTCACGGATGCCGAGACGATATGATGGACAATGAATGCTGCTGAGAGGACCCATAGCATGGTCCAGAGGATATGGGGCGCTGTAGCGAAGATCAGACGACCAACATGTTTCAGAGCACATCAAAACAGGAGTGATGAGGACGAGGATCCTGCAGTTCGTAGAGCGAGAGGAGCTGGCAGTTCGGGGTAGGCTTCGTACTGATCATTCCTAGTTATCTTTTCTTTTTCATTTTGGACTTATGTATTTCATTTTTATTTTGGATTTTGGTGTTTTATTTATTTTCTGATCATTTTTCCTTATTCTAGATTTATTTTCACATCGGGATGGTGTAAAGTAAGTCTAGGAGAGGGGATATGGTAGTTACTAACATTATTTTGGCGTTTTGTTATTTTGGCGGAAATTTTTGAAAATTTTCGTTTTGTTAGATGAGTCTAGTCGAGTCGAAGGAATAAGGAGCAAAATCTATGATGACTACCAACCTGGTGTAAGTTCAATATTATTTTCTACTTGATTATAGACTTAGATTAACTGCTGCACTTAGGATTAGAACCCATTGACTGATTTCTATGCTTTTGAAAGTTCCGATCTTTTGGATTGTTAATGATTTGATGCTAGCTCTATTTGGATATGACTTAAATTTGATATTAATTTTCTTGCTTATGGTGTTGGTTATACTTTGAATGCTGGGTATTTTCACTTCAGTTCTCTGTAAAACCGACAAGTACTTTCAGTATGATCTGGATCATTTCTCTCCCTCCCTTTAGAAAAAAATCGGTTCAGAAAAAGAGCTGAAAGCGTGACCTACAAGTCCTTAGTCATTGCCGGGCTACTAAAAAACCTAAAGAAAGAAAGAAAAGAAAAAAGCAGAAGAGTGCGAATATTATTATATTTTTAAAGAAAAAACGCAAAAATGTGTGAAAATATAAAAAAATAAGTGAGAAAGGGGGAAAAGGGCCAGGACCAGAAGTTGTTGGATGCTCTATAAGGTATGGGCGCTTTGACAGAAAATATACTTTAGCGGGCTTTGATCGATACCCCATAGGCAAGAACGCATTATTTTTACTAATTTGAATGTAGAGAGCTGGTTGAAATGATTTTATGGTTTGATTATTTGAGATTTAGAGTAGGAAGCATGTCACTGGTTATGTGGTGGTAAGCAGTTAATTTGCAGTGGTTGTTTAGGATTGATGTCTTGTGGTTTTTGATGTTTGAACTTGGGTTGCCGAGATTCTGAGAATTCATGTGTGATCTTTTTCAAACCTCTTCTTTAGATATGGTTTTTGCTTTACTTGAGGACAAGCAAAGAGTAATTTACTCGTCGTTTATGTGAATAACAATTATACCGATGCTGACTTGAATTTGCATTACTTCAAAACAATCTCTATTATAAACTGCATGGCTTGATAGTGGAATAAGTTATGTTAAACAAGTCAATTAAACATATACACCATAATTTTGAGTAAGATAACATATAATTTATTTTCCGATTTAAATATTACTCCATCTTATAAATTTAGAATTTTTTACTTTATTTATTGTGAGTGTTTTTTCAGAAGTATGAATATTTGGGCATAATTCTTTTCAAATTCTTGGGTGTTAAACAACTTATTACTTTTCTTTCTATTTTTTATTTTGAATTGGTACACTATTTTGCTTAATATTATTTTAACAATATTTGTGATAGGTGAAACACAAACTCATCAACGTACTATAATTCCTAGAAAAATAATGACATGTGGAAAAAAGTAAAGATACCAGTCAAAGATCTTTCATTGATTTGCACTGCGTTTTTGATAGAACCTACTCTTCTTCTTAGTGCATAAGAGCAACTTCATTGGAATTTTTCAAAGGATTCTTGTTTTGGGTATCTAAAAAAATAAAATAAAAAATTAATTTTTAATGTTTTTAAACCCAGAATTGGTTATGGAATCGGATGTATTCAGAACCTCAAATAAACCCTTACGTGCTGACTTGGTATTGGCCCAAAGAAAAACTATAAAATTAAAATTAAAATTAAAAAAAAAACAAAAAAACTCTCTATGTCGTACTCCCTCTCGTTCACGACGACTCCTCGATTCATCTGGGAAGCGATTCAGAGCAGGAATGGAGATTTCATCGCTAATAGGTACGATTAGGGTTTTGATTATGGTTTAAAATCCTAATTCCATGGAAAGTCAAACCCTAATCTAGGTTTGTTTCAATTCGTTTGTGCTTTGAGCGATCAGCTACAAATTGTCGTCCTTACTCTCACTGGTTTATTATAACTCGATGTTCAATTTATCTACAGAGAATCAGAAGAAACTGATTTTGTTTTATGTATATTTATATGCTTTTTGTTTTATATCACAGATGATCGTTATGTAGAATGGTTGGATTTACACCTAGAAGATGATGATATATCATTTCCATCGTTTAGTAGTGTATCTTGTAAGTGAATCAGATTGTAATCACTTAGATTTACCGGTTAACAAGCTAGAACACACGAATACAATCTATGAAACTAGCTAACTTTGCATAAACATAAACGAAAGATTGCACACAATAAATTTATCCAGTTCGGTTCAAATTGAACCTACGTCTGGGCGAAGATATACCATAGAATGTACTATGAACAGATTCGAGAAACACACACAAGCTATACAAAGAATCTCAACAAGAATTACACAAGAATCACTCACCCCTTCCGAATAAGAACTCTCTTTGTTTTTCCCAATTCTCACACCTCTTTGTACAATTTATTCACTCACCAAAAAGCCCAGCTCACCAATGATCTCTCCTCTTTCTAACACAAAGCTTCAGCTCTCTCTCTTTTATACTTCAGCTTCGTGTAACCAACCTGCAACGGCTCCAACTGAACCAACAGATTCAAAACAGATGAAGAACATACTCTTACCTCTGAAATGACGTCGAACTGATCATATACAATTAATGTCTCTGGTACACTTATCCTGAACCGAAATTATACCAACTTCAATTTCCAATCAGATTCTAAAAATCAGCATACCGAGTATTTCATGAACCAACTTAATTTCACAACAAACTTCTCATTGGTTATGAAACACTATGCTTTTGTTCATAGTGAAAAACCGACCTCGGATCCATCTCATTCTACTCATAAGAGATTCCCAACAAGCTCAAGAATCCTTTGAACTTGCTGATGGACAACACTTTAGTGAATATGTATGCAGGATTTTTATCACTATGAACCTTTGACACCTTTATTTCTGCATTTGTAACTTTGTCTCTTACAAAATGCATCTTGGTTGCCATGTTTTTTATCCTTTCATGATGAACACTATTCTTGGCTAGGGCCAATGCACTCTGTGAATCACAGAGAATCTCAATATGTTCATGTGAATAACCAAACTCTTCACTTAGGCCTTTCAACCAAATTGCTTCTTTTGAAGCTTCTGCCATGGCAATGTATTCCGAATTTGTAGTTGACAATGCTACAACTCTCTGCAATGAAGACTTCCAGCTTATAGCATAATTCCATGATAGGAAACTTAAACCAGAGATTGATCTTCTTTTATCAAGATCTGCTGCAAAATCAACATCACATAAACCATAAACTCTGAAATCAGTACTCTTTTGAAACTTTAAGCAGCTTCCTGATGATCTTTTTACATACCTGAGCATCCACTTGACAGCATTCCAATGACTCTTCACTAGTTTACTCATATATCTGCTTATCATCCCAACTGGATAAGCAAGATCATGCCTTGTGCCAATCATGTCATACATCAAGCTTCCCACTGCATTGTAGTAAGGTATACTACTCATAAACTTTGCATCTTATTCTAATTGATCTTCATTAGGAGCTTCAAGTTTGAAATGAACACCTAGTGGAATGTATACAACTTTTTCATCTTCCATTCTGAAGTTTTTCAAAACTTTCCTTAGGTAATCCTCTTGGGACAATTTCAGCCAACCTTGTTTCCTATCTTTGATTATATCAATACCTAAGATCTTTCTAGCTTCTCCCAATTCTTTCATCTCAAACTTTGTACTTAATTGATCCTTCAAAGATGCTGTCATTTGCTTATCTTTACAAGCAAGAACATATCGTCTACATATAGGAGAATATATATGTAGATTCTAGCATATTTCTTTATGTAGACACATTTATCAATTTTGCTTCTACTGAAGCCAATTTCCATCATGAAGCTATTAAACTTCTAATTCCATTGTCTTGGGCTTTGCTTTAGTCCATACAATGATTTCTTTAGTAAACACATGTTGATGTCAAAATCCCCTCAGCAGGTTTCCATCTCAACTAGTATTGCTTCCTAGATAATAGCTCAACGTGTGTCAAGACGCAAAAGAACTCACCCAGTAGATTTCTACCTAGGCACGGAACGCAAGTGATCAGTTACTCAAGTCGTAGATGACCTGGGCAGAAGGTGATCACAAGTTGAACAAGTGAAGACTAGGTCGTGACAGTTCCGAGATAAGGGGGAAGCACTAAAATTGCAATCCCAATAACCCGAGAAGATCGGAAAAACCCGAACTAGGCGGAGGGGGATATGAAGCAAGAAGAGAGAGAGAGAAATGAGGCATTATGATCTTTTTCACTTAGAACTAGAATTAAAAAATCGACTTGTTTTCCTTTGTATGAAACATCATTGAAATCAATAAAGAACATATTATTCATTCTATCTTTTCGATCTGAGTTTGTGTTGTGATTTCTTTCTAATTTTAACAAGAAAAACGAATTCATCATTGAGATAATCACTTAAAATTAATTAAGGGTTTTAGCATCCACAAATTGGCACCGTCTGTGGGGGGAAAAGCATAGTTCTTCAACGCAAGAAGGAAAACACATCCATACCATCTGAAGGATATGCTAGCATGATCCAAACACTCCTCCAATCCATACAATCTATGTCCGAGAATATGGAAACACATGATACCCTAAACAGGTCCCTGCTAGACAGCCTCAACCAGATGGCAAAGGAGTCCGCTAACCAAACAAAAGCGATGACCATACGGTTAGACCGAGCAACATCTTCACGAAACTGCTCCACCAGGACTTCTGCATGGCGATACCCTATCTCGGGAGAACACTCCAAGAGGCTACGCTTCACTCCAACCCCACGATCAGTCAAGACGCAAGAACACCGCAATGATACAACGGAGACCCCACCCAACGGAAACCTCGAGGAAGAATAATCCGACCAGAGAGATAACCAAACCAATAGCGAAACCGAGCAGCCGAATCACACCCCAAGCCCCGAGGCTTTGGAAGACGAGAGAGACAGAACCGACCTATCCGAGGAATCTGAGAGAGAAGCAGACGTATACGAGGACGATACCCGTATCCCACCTTCTCGTGCCGACAAGCGACCTCAGCGATCGATCAAGGAGATCCAAGAGATGAAAGTTTCCTTACAACAGGCCGTCCAACAAATGAACTCCAAAGTTCATCAGGCCATAAGATCAGTGCTAGAGCTGGACCGACTAATGGAAGAAACACTCTAGAGCCTGTATGCCGCACACATATAGAATGCAAGAATACAAAACCTTGTAAAAATAAAAATCCATTTCTTTGAAGGAAAACGGATCTCAGCGTGTATATGACCGCCTTTAGAATCGCAGTCGAACGAGCTCAATTCGACGAACACGAAAAGGACGCATGGTACTGCCAGCTATTCAGCGAACACCTACAGGGACCAGCACTCACCTGGTTCTGCCAGCTACCCAAAGGATCAATCCACAGTTTCAACCAGATGAGCCTGATGTTCTTAAAGCACTACTCAGTGTACATCAAGAGGGACATCTCAGACGCAGACATGAGGAGCATGACCCAGGGTTCAAATGAGCCCCTCCGATAATTCATCGACATATTCAAAGAAGTTATATCCCGAGTAGTCATCATCGATAACGCTGCGATTGCAGCCCTCAAAAATGCGCTATGGGGAGAATCCGAATTCAGAAAGGACCTAATACTGAACCCGCCAGCGATGATCGACGATGCACTCCATAGAGGAAAAGTGTTCGCACTGATAGGAGAGGATCTAATCAAAATGCAAAAGTGAACCAGAGAAAAGGGTCAAGTGACTCAAGTCGCTACCCCGAGGCAAAACCCCCGGTAAGTAATCAAATGCTCTTTGCAGGGATACCCAAGAACGGATCTTGGAATCAATGGAAATGACCTGAGGAGCAAGGAGGCGTCAAAAAGCATTGCGAATACCACAACCAAGATGGACATTTTACTGAAGAATGCAGGAGCTTCAAGTCTTTCCTCTTCAGCAACTACAAGTCTAGAGAATTGGTAGAGCCCGGCAAGGCCAAGGTGGCTAACCTCAAGCAAGGGGCAAAAAACCAGGCGGAAGAGGCCAACCCCCCGAAACGAGACCGAGAAGAACTACCTCAAATGGTGCCAACCCCACCATTCAAAAAGAGAATTAATATGATCATGGGGAACCACCAGTTTGGCCTAAACTCGTTAACTGCAATCAAATCATATGGGCACAAGGCGGCATCGTGTGAGAAATGTCAAATCAAGCCCTTGGAGACAGGCGAACCTATAACTTTCGATAAAACGGACACAACGGGACTCGGCGTCCCTAATTCTGATCCACTAGTCATCGAATTAATCCTTGAAGAGTACAAAATCGCAAGAGTGCTCGTGGATACGGGGAGCTTGGTAGATTTGATCTTCAAAGAGAATTTGGCGAAAATGGACATAGATCTCTCGCGAATCGAAGGACCATCTGCGCCACTGACTGGCTTCACCAGCAAAACATCCATGACAATCATAACTATCAAACTATTAAAGCACACAGCTTGGATATCAAGGATGATCGAATTCACAGTAATCGACAAACCAGAAATATACAACGCAATCCTGGGGACGTCATGGATAAGCGCAATGAAGACTGTCCCGTCTATGTACCACTAATGCGTCAAATTCCCTACTAAGGAAGGATTTAAAACGATCAAAGGAAGTCAAAGATCAATCCAAGCTTGCTACCTAGCCAAACTCAAACTCAGAGAAAAGTCCTTATAGCAATTACAGATTGGGGAGCCCACCCCGCTAGCGGAGCCAACATACGAGGAACCTAAACTTGACAAGGTGACGCAGTACTGTATATACCTGGCACATCCAGAGCACTGCGTCGGCATATGGTCAAAACTTCAAAAGAAATTGAAAGAGGAGCTGATCTCCTTCCTCAAAGAGAATACGCACAACTTCGAGTGAAACATGACAGACATGCAAGGAATAAGCTTGGACATTATCTTTCACGAGCTAAATGCGGACCCAATCCACAAGCCGGTCAAATAGAAAAAGCGCAAACTGGGGGCTGAGTGGGCTCAGGCAGTCAGAGACGAGGTAGAAAAGTTGTTAGGAGCAGGTTCAATCAACAAGGTGAAATATCCGGAATGGCTGGCTAACCCCATAGTGGTGAAGAAAAAGAATGGTAAATAGAGAGTTTGCATAAACTTCACCGACCTGAACAAAGTATGTCCCAAGGATAGTTTCTTGTTACCAAACATACATAAGTTCGTCGAAGCCAAAACTGGTTACAAACCGCTCTCTTTTATGGACGCCTTCTCGGGCTACAACCCCATACTCATGCACCCCGACGACAGGGAAAAAACCGCTTTCACTACGGACAAAGGAATCTATTGTTACAAAGTAATGCCTTTCGGTCTAAAGAATACAGGCGAAACCTCCCAACGCTTAGTCAACAAATGTTCTCGGAACAGCTGGGGAAAACAGAGGAAGTCTACATAGACGACATGCTCGTCAAATCCTCCGACGAGGACACTCATGTGGGAGACATGCGCACCTGTTTTCAAATACTAAATACCTACGAAACGAACCTGTACCCAGCGAAGTGCACGTTCGCAGTAACCTCAGGGGAATTCATCAGCTACCTGGTGAACAGAAGGGGGATCGAAGCCAATCTGAAACAAATCAACGCGCTATAAAGAATATCATCACCCAAAAACACTAGAGAAGTACAGAGACTAACCGGGCGTATAGCCGCCCTCACTAGGTTTATATCCAAATCCACTGACTATGAATCTGAGACTATGAATTAGGAGTTAGACCTAGATGGCCCATAAGCGTTACGTGGATGCTCGTAGCCGGCCAGCCGAGGATTCAGGGAAAGACCTGTTCACCCATGCCATCCAACCCTAAACAGCCATCCCGCCCGATCTCGGCCTAAGGCTTTTCAAGCCGTTCCAAGATCGTGCGTTGTGTTAGCCTAGACTAGGCCAATATCATATGAGACCCAATTTTATTGGAAAACATTTCTTTATTGATTTTTGAAATATTACATAGGTAACTGATCAGGAGCCTAATGCTTTAATATACTCATTACAAAATATAGTACCTATATGTTTTACAAAAGGCAGGCAAATCTACACCAGCGACCTAAGTTCCTTTCACCCTGTATGGTTTCCCGCTAGGGTTACCTGTAACAAAAAGTAGCATCATGAGTAATCTAAGATTACTCAGTAAGAACGGGGTCTCCAAACATCAATAGATAAAGATAATGCTTCCAACCCAAACCCAAAATAACAATAAACACACAACAATCCAATGCAATAATAAAATGCATGCAAGTATAATAAACGCGATATCACTTCTCATTACTTATCACCACCAAGTAACCACGGTCCACTGCCGTGTCCAACCCACCAACACGGCCCTTCACTTTCCCCTGTCGCCCTTCTNTTCCCCTGTCGCACTTCTTCCATCACCAGGGGTTGCCTTTATACACTTTACATTTTTAAATGTTATCACTTATAATTCGGCAATATGTTGATTCTGATCTCACCCAAGGTGATGTACCCAGCCGCATCTCTACCACACAGGCCAGAGTAGGTACAGCCCTATCAGGCCCCAACCATCTCACTCACGACGCCAATCATTGCATCGTCATGTAGGTCTCGGAAGAGTCGCTAACCGTCCCAAGCAAATGGATAACAGACATCAACTGCCACTATCGGTTATGGAAGGTAGACACACTATAATCCTCTAACTGAATCACGACGAGTAGGTAGCTTATGTCACTCGATCCGGTTATGAGTGCATTCTCTCACAAATTCACTAACTAAACATTGAGGACATAACACTCCTACACCCGAATCTCATTTTTATATTTAACGTGTTAATTACATAATCACATATATACTCATCAACATGAGTATAATTAATAATCATATAATGCCTACCTTGCATTATAATTTCTAACATGTAGTAATACTACTAAGATTATCATGCATAATCATTACTCACCACCATACCTAACGTGCAATACTAACATATGCATATTCGATAATCATCACATAATCAACGTGCATCCCTAGCACGTCTATTTCAATCAAGTATTAATACAATCAAGCCATCAATCAAATAAACAGTCAAGCATTATAACAGCCTAATAGTCAACTAATCCATCAAACCTAATAACCTTGTCCGTATAATTCTACCGAAAATTGGGCATTATAACGGCTTAGTAAATTGACTAATCAATGTAGCATAATAACCATGTGAGTATAATCATACCAAATTTTGGGCATTATAACGGCTTAATAATTCACTTACCAGATCAAGCTAATCATCGTGTAGGATTATTTTACCAAAAATCGAGCATTATAACGGTAAACGTAAAATGGGTAAGTACAAAACCTAAACCTCTATGGGATATTTACTCAAAGCATAAATTAAATATTAAACTAACCATGTGCTTCTTAACATGGCCAAAATTACCTTGACTTAGCTGACATGGCTCCGGAAAAATTGCTCCTAAAGCTTTAGACCACTTTCTCTCTTTAGTAAGGTTTCAAGTGAAGTTTTGGTGTGACTTCCAAATGAACTCGACCTCTCCTTTATATAGGGAGTAAGACAAGCATGAGGTGTCTAATAAGTATCTTATTGGTGTGGTAAGACACCAAGACTCTTCCTTTGCTTGACACTTAGCACATTGGACACAAAGATGGCTTTAAAGGCCAACATGTGTCCATGAGGTGGAAGGTCTGCTTGGTGGCAAAATATGGTGATTCCACCTCTATCATGAGGTGTAAAATATGACATAAAAACACCCAGGAGGTCGCCACTTGGTCTGGACAGCAAGTTTTCTTAAAACAACCTTGTAGGAAAATCACACCTAAGGTAATCTAGAAACATCTAAGGAGCATGAGGTGTAAGATCAAGTTGGAGATGGCTTCTTGGATCGACAAAAAGTTCTTGACTCACTCATTATCTACTTTGATCTGTCTCAAAGTCGTGCATAGCTTCAAAGTTAGACATTTGGACCAATCATGTCCAAAAGATCA
>OVBE01002122.1:0-32210 GCA_900406425.1 Iberis pinnata | reverse complement strand
TTGACAAGAAGGGAAGGGTTACACAAACACCTTCAGGAATCTCTGCAAGCGCTCTTTGTCAAATGTATATATTTTCTATGAGCTACATTTTCACAAATATACCAATTCAATAAGCAAAGCTTCAATACATGAAAGATAAATCACGAACCAAAAATTCAGTATAAAAAACCCCAAATCTAAATCCCAATTCAGAACAATTGATATCTAACAGAGATTCAGCTATTTGTAAGAGAAACAGAACTTGAAAAAAGTACCTTCTGCTTCGAGATAGAATAACCGATATTGGATTGGGATTTAATGGAGGCTCGTTTCGAAATTCTAGAATCTGATCTCGCCATTTTCTCATCTTCTCCATACTTTCGCTCCATCGTAGAAAAGAAAAAAACTCGGGTCCAATGAATGGCACACACGTGTCATGAAGAACCAAGAAACAAAGTTTCTTATTTTGTATACGTTGGACGGATTTCTTACCCAAAAATTTTAAAAACAAATTAAAAAAAGCCTAAGATATAGGCTAAGAAACCCCAATGCTGATGGCCTTATGTAATTTTTGATCCCCATCAGTTCTTTCTGCGCAGAATATGTATCCACAACACAAAGCGTATTGATTTTGTCTATTTATTTGATTACCGTAGCAAGATTTGTGTTTCTTGATGCATAACGCCTCTTATGTATCCAACTTTAACATTTTGTCTAATACATTTGTCTTTTTTTTTTTTTGTGTGCACCTGTCTAATACATTTGTCTAATTAATAAAGTTGTGTCTTCATGCTTTACATCAATTGTTGCAATAACTTTAGTCAACAACTTGTCTGATGTATCTTCTGACGTGATGTCTGAAATATCTTATCTCCCTCGGTTTTTTTAAAAATATCGTTTTAGTCTTAATTTATTTTTTACAAAAATTTCATTTTGACTTTTCAATGTAAAAATAAAATAAGCTTGACTTTTGTGATCTAACATAGAATAATTATAGTATTCTTCTATTGTTTGATTAGAATACTTATTACAGCTTTTATAGAAACATGAAATTTCTTAATTCGTGTGTAAACTAAAATAACACTTTCTAAACAGAGGGAGCAATTAATTTTACTGATGATATTTTATTAACTCAACTAGCAATACACCATCAAAAATCACCATGATCATTGGTTAACCATCAAAAGTTAAATCAAGGACGCTGCGCATTCAAAAAGAAAACATATTGATAAAGAAAGTTCTAACGAAATGATCAAGAGATCTAAAGCCGTTCCCGTTACAATAGTTCCTAAGAAATATGTTCTTAAAATTTCCGGTAATACACACTAAACATTTGTAAAAAGAAACTTCTTCTAATACTACACTACCTAATAGATAGGCTACAAACTACTTTTGAGAATTGAGCTTCATAGTTAGATCTATTTGGTACCTGCCAGTTACTATTACATCTTCAATCAAACAAGAGTTACTTTTCGATAACTCAGGCTTATCTTTCGCCACCTTCGAGCTCTTCTTGATCTTCAAGCTGGCCTTCCTCCTTGTTGTTAGCTTCAGAATTTACAATATCAATGTTCCCATTACTGTTCCCTCCACTTCCCTTGTGACCAAAGAACACTCCTAATGAAGATAAGTCTACTTCATCAAGATCCTCTTCCTTCTCAGCATTCTTATTATTATTATTATCCTTTGATCTTTCAGTTATAACGCCATCCATCGACTTCGGACAAGGATGTGTCACACCGAGATCAGATTCAATCAGTGAGGTATTTGAAACCTGGTGGGCATTCCTTATGCAAGAACATTCGGGTACAGGGTGCGAAAGAAAACTGAAGGCTTTTGATCTTTTGGAAGATTCAATAAGACCTTCGAGTATACTTCTCTTAAGAAGCTTCCTAACTGATGTTATCCAAGTGTGATTAGCCTCATAGAAATTGTCTCGGATCTCTTCCAAAAGCGTTACAACATTTTTCCTGCAAATTATGATAAATTTTGAGATCACTACTCTGTCTTAAAACATAATCCATAACTATTTACATTACCTGTCTGGTCTAAATGTTTTAGCAGAAGCAGACTGATAAAGCCGGTGACCCATCACCAAACTAGCAAAATTCGGATGTCCTTTACCATCACGATCAAATCCCGGGACAAATACATCTGCTTCCACGCTAACAACATAATCTATGGCTTCCCACAACAACTTATGAGCATTAGTTCTCAATTCAATAACTGTGCTTTCAGGTTCATTGTCACTCTCAGCTACCCAACCCCACCAACCTTCAATATTGTAATACTTTGGTCTAGCCGGTGGAGGCGGAAGCGGTTGAGGCCTTTGTCTAGTATTCTTCAATGAATCATGTTTTTTTTCTTCGTCAATGGAAGGAGCTGTCATTGTCTTTATATCTTTATGTTTCGCCTCACGCCCATACATCTTAGCAAGCTCCCAACTAGTACTAAGAGAAGTTCGGTCAACAACATTCTCAAACATTCCGTGTAAAGGAATTAGCATTCTCTGACCGCCAAAAACCTCTCCACCAGAGACATATATGATTGTGTCCCATGAGTATCCATAAGCTCGTAGAAGAATACCAACTTCTTCTGGCACCAGAGGACACAAGCCCAACAGGCGTTGCTCGGCTGAGTTTACAGAGAGCTTCCCTTTCACAATCCCACGTTTTATCATCCAAGCTCGCTTATGTTGAATTAGCTCTGTATGAACATCCTATGGGTAATTCATACGAAAAATCACAATATAATAGGAAACACTTTTCTTCCAATCAGTAAAATGTATAATGCACTTTAATATACCTGGAACAATTCAGCACAACCATGATAGGCCAAAGCTTCTCTTGTCATACCTGGATCGTAGGCTATGAAAGGTCGTCCCAAAGGTCTCAGCCTGTAATTTAAAACCAATGAAGAAAGATAAGAGAGAGGAAAAGATAGAAACAACCAAAGATTCACACAGGTCCTGAAGAAACTAGCCTTTGCAATACTTTAATGGAAAGTTCTTGGACCTCTTTCCTAAACTGTAAGGCATGGAACGCAACTCTACACCGCAACCTCTGATATTCTTCAAGATCACTTGGCAGTATAGCTTGTAAACATCCACCGTTAGGGATAACCAGTTCAACGACGGAATGCTTAATGAGAACAGGTAGAACATGGTGGAAGTAGTAATAAGGCGAAGACCCGTAAGAGACTTTAAAGGAAGGAATTTGCTTATTTCTTCTAGCCCATTTGAGATTCTTGGGGAGAGTTTTAACAACTTTAATGTCATTTGCAAGTGAAGCCATGAAATGCTCTTCGTTGTACAAATATGCAAAGCTCTTGAATTGTGAACTGCTCGTATACAACAACAACAAAAAGAAATCAACAACACTAATCAAAAAGTGTAAGTTAACAAGGAGCAAGTGGCTTCGTGGTATGTCACTTATGATGCCTTGTTACCAGACCATGTATCTATTTTCTCCTATTTATGGAATTTGGATTAGTCGGTCGACCAGTTGTGGTTCAAATATTAATGTGATTATACAAAAATAAAAAAAGTGTAAGTTTTCAATAAGTACAAACCTAATTCCTTTGCTGCTGGTTGTTGATTGGATCTCAGGAATAACAAGAGTGGCGTTAAGAAGCCGAGTGACAGCTACAACGTCAGGAATCTGACCAAAGCAAAAGCCATGTAAAGGAACACATTTGATTGAATATAGATGTGAAAATTTTTGATTTTCTTACCGAATTTCTAATCTCATGAAAACCACCTTGTATTCTAACAAAAACAAAACCATTTGTCCTAGCAGGAGGATCTGTTAAACACAATGAAATACCAATCTAATTAAATATCTATATACATAAATAAAAAAGACAAGTATGATTCAGTTCCAGAAACATAACCTGAATGATAACCTCTGGGATTAGCATCTGGAAGTAATGACTTCACATGCCTTGTTGGACCCCAAAGCCTTCTATACAATGGCTTCTGTAAAAGCCAGATCCATGAGATAACAGTTACAAACACTTTTTATAATAAGAAAGGAAAGAGTCATAAAGAACCGATTCTAGATTATCTTTTTGTAAAAATTCCAATGAGATTGAAGATACCTAGTAGAAAAGATGAATGGCCCACTTGAAAAATTTTAAATAAAAATTTCTATATTAATCTTTTTGAGCTTGAAAAATCAAATGTGAGATAGATAGATAGTTACTTACATATCGAGGAAATCTGGGATTGTCAAAAACAGGTCTCCAGGAGAAGATAGCGACAGGGATTGAGTAATCAGAGATGGAATCATCAGTGAATCCGGCGAGAAGAAAGTGAACGAGGAGAGAGAAAGCCGACAGAACAAGCCCAACTAGACCGATCCATTTCATACGCGACTTCAAGAACACTTTACCTTCTCCCTTCATCTCTCTCTATCTCTCTTTGTTACACTCTTGACCTAATAATGGAGAACATAACAGAGACTAGACTAGACTAGAATGACTCAATCCGACTCCGAAGTGAAAGACTAAGACACGTGTGAGAACATGTCTGGAGAAATAGATCGGTGTTGATCGGACAATGGTCTTGGTCTCTCTAAAATCTGGTCTCAATGGATTCTTTTTCATTTTCGTTTACCTACGCGCTTATTACACACGCGTGAATCTGATTTATTATACCTACTCTAAGCTGTTTTTTCACCCATTTTACAATTTTACTGAATCCTTTTTTTTTAAACCGAATCACTTATTTTTTTCAACCAAAAAATTGCATTAGATGATTAATGTAGTTACAGCTATGTAATACAGTTAGTCACATAATTTAGCCTTACATATCTAGTTAGTATTGCGGTTTCGGCTCATACTTTTTATTGTTTTAAAATGGTTAGAAAGTTGGACTATATAATCTACTGTGATAGTGGCTCCTTTGATCCAACATTTACCTTTCATTTGCCTTTTTTCGCGCTTGCTTTAGAGTTGCTATGACTTGCTTGTTATCATCTCTGATCTCCACTTGCTTATAATTTAGACCGACCAGGCATTGTATAGCATATTCAATTATTGTAGCATCTGCTTCTATAGGACTAATTGGAAATGTGATAGAACGAAGTCCTTGCAATACTGGTCTATTATTTTTGTGAAGTACTCATCCTATACCAGCTGTCAATGTTCTTGTTTTTTTTTTTGTGAAGTACATCTTCTATGCAATCACACATATTTGACATTATGGATATGTCTGTATAATTGTATTCCTCTACGATTCAAAGCATCACCTATAGGCTGTAGAATATTATCTTCTTGTGACTTAGGGCGATCACTCGTAATTACAAAGTTGTGGCACAGCTCTGCCTACAGCCAGAACACTTCTGATCACTTTCCACCAAAAGTGTTTCAGGTTTGGTGGGATTGATGAAGTCCAAAGTTTTTTGTAAAAATCTTTATCTTCCTCGCAGAATAAGAGTTTAGATGATTTAGATAAGTGATATCCAGATATGAATGTGTAATCTCCACTAGGTGAATAGAACCAAGTGAGTTGATATTCTGAATTATATAGACTTGGTGATATTTTTTGTATTCTTTGTGCATATTCTTGAGACACCATGACACTAAGCTTCATTGGACGCCATTATTTCCTTAATGGTTTCATCAATTCACAAACTTTAATTAATGTTTGGGTTAATTCTTGACCAGCATATTATTTCATGTGAAGGTTTAGGTTTTAGCAACCACTTGTCTTTCCAAATTCTTATTGATTCACCATGGCCACCTGCTAGTAAAGCCTTTTTTGAGCAGCTGAGTGCATTTGCAAATGCTTCTCCATGCTTGACTTGGTCGATGTCCTGGCTTTGCATCCTCAAGAGACTTATGATGGCAGTATTTGGCCTTGAAAACTTTACTTAGCAGTGTCTGTGGATATTTAATGAGTCTCCAACTTTGTTTTTCTAAGAGTGCAATATTAAAGTGTTTCAAGTCTCGGAACCCCATTCCTCCTGCCAATTTAGATACCGTGAGTTTAAACCAAACAATTATCTTCTTAACTTTTGAACCTACTGACCATCGGTATCTTCGAACTACTTTTGTTAAGGTATGGATGATTGCATTTTGTAGTAGAAAGAACAACACTGTGTAGCTCAAAATTTAGTGGTCCAATTGTTTCTGAAGCCTATATGATAAGTATGACTGAATCGCTCCAATCCACTATATGAAAGTTATATAATTCTCTCATGTAACAATATGTTCCCAAAAAATTGAAAAGACACTATATTAAAAGAGAAAAGTCTCTCTTGCTCTTGACAATTCGCTAAAAAAAAATGAAAAATCATATTTAAATTCTCGTTTATTATTTGGTGGCTTTTTAGCTTTGATTTCTTCCACAATGATCACTTCGTCCACTTCTTTTGCAATCACTACCTGTGATTTTTTCCCTTGAGTGTCTTCGTTTTGCGACTCTTCAGATGCCTTGACATCTTGATTAGCATGTGTTGGTTCATGAGCTTATTCAGGTTTAGCAGACTGTTCGGTGTCTGGAATGACTACATTATTAGGAGTCGTTTCTTATGTGAGTGAATTTTCATCTTCCTCTAAGATCTAGCCAGGTGCCAGTTCATCTTCGATTTCTTGAATCAAAGGAACTCTGTAGATTTGACCACTGAAGACAGTTATGATCTTGCATGTGTTCACTGGAGTAGCAAACTCATCTAGAACATGAGCCAGAGTTTGATATTGCGGAGATTCTGTCTCCGTAGGCGATGATGTTGTAACTGAAGAACTTGGTGGGGACTGAACAATCAACTGTTCCATCCCCCAAGATTGCATGAACTTCTGAAGGTTTGCGAAGAAATTCTCCATGATCATCGAAATGTTGTTGTTCTTCAAACCCTAGTTGAATTTTTTGGAGAGACGGGGAAGAAGAAGTTTAAACGATTTAGAAAGATATCTTTGCAACTTCTTGATTTTATCTTTCCCAAAATCTCGCAACATCTCTTGATCTTCTCCTTTTCATGTGCTAGTGGGCTTCTGGACATGAAATCACACTTAAAAAAACATGAACCGCATATGCCATAAATATTAAAGAAAAAAATTCATACAATATTTATCTGATTTAAACAAGGTTATGAATCTTGACTTTTACTCTATAAAACATTGAGACATATTCGAACCAAGTATATATCATAACTAACCTAGATTGCAAATGATCTTATAAGCACAATTTTATGTTTAGGAGCAGTTAATTACAAATCAAAAGTACACTTCTGAGTGAGTTCGTTTTGTCTTCTGTTTGAGCCAAGAGAAAACATCACATTTTTTAATTGAAATATCCTTAATGACTCATACCTCTGTTTGATGACATTGTGACTAGTCTTTCACTCTGTCATGCCTTTATCCTGAATTTGTTTCAAGTCTCTGTTCATAAACATCAGTCTTCATGCAGCTGGAATTTCTTTTGAAGAGTCAATTTTTATAATCATTAGTATGTGTGGTCAGGTTTCAAACATATCAATTTACTTCTCAACATCATAAACTTTTTTTAATATTATTAACAAAACCACCACAGTGATCTTCTCAACTCTTTGACCTCCTGGTATGAGTGTTTATTGACATTGATCACTTCAGAACGGCATGATATGCAATTTTTTCACAATGTACTGCACAAATATCATTTTATACTATTTGTCAATTCACACAAAATACTCATATGCTAGTCTTTTCTTGACTCCTATAGCAATCTAAACAAGTTAGACTTCACAAACACCAATCGCTTTTCTCGAATTAATAAAATGATTAAAGTTCAATAGTTTTGTGAATAAATCAACGAGTTGTAAATTTGTGCTAACATGATCAATAGCAATCAGTTTCTCCTCAATCAATTCCCTGATAAAATGATGTCTAATGTCTATATTCTTTGTTCTAGAGTGTTGGACTGGGTTTTTAGCAATGTTTATAGCACTTTTGTTATCACATAAGTCAAAGTAAAGAATCAGAATTCATACCATAGTCAGCAGACGTATGTTTCATCCATTTGAGTTGTGTGCAACAACTTCCTAGTTCAATATATTCAGCTTCGGTAGTTGATAGTGAAACACTGTTCTGTTTACGATAGTGTTATGCAATCAGATTATTTCCCATAAAGAATCATCCCACTTGTGATGTGTCGATCATCTAATGATCTCGCCTAGTCAACATCGCAATATCCAACACGGTTCGTGTTTGTATCTTTAGTGAAGTGGATTTCCAAGTTAGCAGTTCCCTTCACATACCTGATTATCCTTTTGGCATCAACTAAGTGAGATACTTTTGGTTGTGCTTGATATCTTGCACATATGCCTACAGAAAAACAGAGGTCTAGTCTATTTGTTGTGAGATAAAGAAGACTGGAAATCATTCTTGGGTTCATTCACAGAGACGAATACCGAGAACATGATCTATTTAAAAGATTTTCTAGTTGTTAATTCTTTGAAGTCGATATNTTTCCCCCCCCCCCCCCCCCCCGAATCTCACCTATAACATCATTTTTAAAGTGATTCCTATAAACCTCAATGATAGGAGGTGAGTCTGGTACAAGCGTGATTGTGTCACTCTGAGAAGAAACATCGTCCTATTTTTATGTTTCATTTGATGGAATTTTATGAACAATCATGAGGTTGAATAGTCATCAAACGCTACATTGACTGTCTCCTGAACCATATTTGTGTGTTTATTAAACACACGATAAGCTATACTCGTCCCTGAATAGCCCTGAAAATTTTCTTCATCACTTTGAGAGTTAAACTTACCCAGATGATCTTTATCATTCAATATGTAGCATACACATCCGAAAAATGTGGAAATATCCCAGAATCTATGTTTTTCCTTTCCACATTTCATATTGATTTTTTTTTACCCTTTTCGAACATACACCCAGTTGATTTATGTAACATGCAGTGTTGATGGCTTCAGCCCAGAAGTGTTTAGCTACTTGATTTCTATGAAGCATTGCTCTCGCGGTCTCTTGTAATATCATGTTCTTCCTTTCTACCACTCAATTTTTCTATGGTGTCTAGGTGTTGAATATTGATGAACAATTCCCTGAGTTTTGCAAAATATATCAAACTGCTCATTCTGAAATTTGCCTCCATGATCACTACAAATTGTTTTTGTCCCATATTTCTCATTCTTGAGTTGTAATGCTATAATCTTAAAGTTGTCTAGTGGTTTTTATGTTTCCCTCGGGAATCTAACCCATGCATAACGAGTGAAGTCATCAACAACCACCAGGATGTATTTCTTCCCAGTGAGACTTTCAACATGGGTCCCATCAAATTAATGTGAACTAATGAAAAAGCCTTATAATATTTAACGTCAAGAAGAGACTTGTGATATGTTCTTCTCTGTTTCATGTTTGCGTATTGTCCACTAACAAATGACTGATGAGAGCTTATCTTTGGAACTCCTCTTACAGCATCATGATTAACCAGTTTAATCAATGTTCTCATATTCAAGTGACCCAGTTTCTAATGCCAAAATTGTGCTTCATAGTCTTGAATAGTACTCAGGAATTTGGTTTTTGATTTCCACATGTAACAGTTGTTACATGATCTCACGCCATCTAGTTTGATTATTCCTGAATCATCGACAGTTTTGCGTCTTGCCTTTGTGAATGTGACTTCCAGCCCTTCATCACACAGCTGACTGATACTGATCAAGTTAACTTTGAGCCCATCTACGAGATAAATTTCAGCTAGTTCAAGCTGCTCATTTCCACGTGCCATTCATTTTTATCTGATGTTTCCCTTAGCACCATCTCCAAACGTAACTTTCCCTGCTGAAACCTCTTGAAATTTGGTTAGTTTACCTTGAGCACCAATCATAGTCTTGAGCATCCACTATCAAAGTACCATGATTCTTCTTCAGTATCTTCTTCTGATGAAAAAGCCACATGAGAGATTATCTTCTCTTCTGCCTTTCTTGTTTCAATCTTTTCCACCTTTTTGAGACTAAAAGTCACTTTCCGAATCCATACTTTGTGGCGGATTTTGGAGTCCTTGAAGAAATGATTTTCCCAAATAAGTGAAGACACTTCGTTAAGAAGTTTGTGACAGTAATACTTAAAATATCCTAGTTTACTGCAGTACCAGCATCCTGAAATACTATCATTCTTCTGATGAGAGCTAGCTTCAGTATTCTGTTTGTGAGATGTGTGTGTGTGACTTGAGAGCTTCCTTGAATCTTCACAAACTTACTATTTATGAATTGATTGCCTCCATTGTAACCTAGACCTCAATTGTCTTTTCCCTTTTTGCCAACAGACAACAACTTATCGAGATCATTTGTCCCATTACTTAACATCATAATGTTTCGTAATTGTTCTTGAAGCTTTCCCTCAGCCACCTCAGACTTTACTTTTTCAACATTTACATCGCCCTGTAATTCCCATTTTTCATTGATTAACTCATCAATCACCATGGCTAAATTATGCAGGATGTCTTCTTCTCTATTTTCATCATCATAGTCACTTTCACTCCAGCTAGCTAATGACATATCATTTCCATTTCCTTTTGTCCTATCTACACAAACAGTTCTAGTATGACCAAAAAATTTGCACTCATAACACTGAATAGCACTCTGCCTTTTCAAGGTTGGACAGTCCACCTTGAAATGCTCAAAACCTTCGCATTTAAGGCATTGTTTTTCACTTCCCTATCTTATTCTCAAGGGTTATAACCAAAAATATTCTTCTTTTGCCCTCTTTTTAATCATTCTGAAGTACTTCTTGACGATAAGACCAACTTGATCTTCTAATTCAAAACCTTGATTATGAGTTTTTTCTGTTGGCACAAAAGTTATGCATTTTTATGTATCCTTCTCTCTCTTCTTGATCTTCATTTCATATGCCTGCATCATTCCCATGACTTGATCAAACTTCATAGTATCTAATGCTACTTCAATAACATGCATGTGTGGTTGAAATTTGTCCAGAAAGCTTATAAGCAGTTTTTAACCAACTTCTTGTCTTTGTACGTCTTTCCCAACATTAAATCTTCATGTTCACCGAGCTTGCAACTGGACTGGTTTAAAGTCTCATGTTCTCCCATAGTAAGTGCCTTAAATTCAGATATGTTTGTTTACACTTTTGTATTTTTGTATAAAAATTTATTGCTTTTGAAGAAGACTATTTTTCTTACACCAAAATCTGTTTGTTAATCTTTTTTCACTTAGCCTCATAAATTCACGAAAGTTTGATAAAGATGTTTTTATTTTAGTTTTGTGAGATTAATTGGTATAATGTGTGTGTTAAACATAAATAATATATAATTTTTGAAGTAAATAAACAGCTAAAAATATGCATATAGTATTAAAATGTGTAATCATGATGAAATCACATATCCAAAATATCACAATATAATTTATATTTTTTTTTACTGATGAATATAATTAATTAGTGTATAAATAACTATTTGGCCATGTTTATTGGCTATGGAAATGTGATTGATTCTCCAGTTTTTTTGTATATATTGGAGCTCTCATTGTTGAGCCTGGCGAATATTTAGCTTGATGCGGTTTTGAAAAGAATTGATATGTTAACATTTTTTTACTTTTCTCAAAAAAAGTTATGCTCTCTTTCCTCCTTTATCTCTCTATCGACTCTCTTGTCTCTAGATGATTCTAAATCTGAGATCTGAGTTGAGAGGTTGAGGCGGCGAGCCACCAATGGCGATCGATCCGCATTTCTTGCACCGCGATCCTGGGTCGTTGTGGAAAATCAACATGGCAGCCTCTCATGGATTCATTTTCTTTCTCATTCCGTCTAAATCACTCGTATCTTTTCTTTTTTAAACTCACTAAGTCTCTGTTGAAAGTTCGAAGCAGCTTCACCGGTGGCGCTGTCCGGCCAGACAGCTCGCGACGTTGAAGCAGAAAGACGGCACAGCGAGGAAAAAAAGACCTCAAGGTGTTTTGGAGATCTCACTGGAAGGTTTGAAGGCGTTGAGTTTTCTGCAGTGGTTGGGTGGGAACCGCGACTAATGCGGAAGCACAAATCCTGATCTCCCGACGGTTAGCTTCCTATTCTTATTACGCTGGAAGCCTATCTTCTTATCTCCAAATCGGTTGTGAAGATATCGTGACCGGTTCCTTCCTCCTCTCTTTCACCTGAAGCTTGTGTGGGCAGTGGTGATGTTTTCTTGGCATCTTCGTCTCAAAGAAACGGCGCTGAGCCACCGTCTAGCAAATTGTGGATCTTGCAATCCGACCGCGGCGAGATTGAGTTATGGTTTCTTAATTCAATCTAGGGTTCGGGCTTAGGTTTTAGTCCGGACTAGCTTTATCTTGTAGAAGCCCACTCTGAGTTTTAAATGTAAATGTTTGTTTTATTTGTCTTTGGACTTAAAACTGTAATATGGGCTATATATGATTTTAATAAAATAAAACCTTATAAAAAATCATTTTCTTACTTTTCACCACTACTTTATGTGGCATAAGTATAGCCTACCTCAACAGTTTTTTAAGTTTCATTTCCGAACAAAAGTAGAACAATGTGTGTGGGGTAGAGACTTTTGTTATTCAAGATGTGTATAAAGAGTTGGATCTTCTTCAATGTCTATATATAAACCACTAATTTGTCGATTTTTTTGTGCATGTTAATATTGTCAAACGTTTAAACTATACAAAAAATGCTTTAAGCAACAAAAGTTTTTCAATTTGTTTCTCTTGTAATTTTCTTTTTTTTTTCAAAATTCGGGAAGAAAATATGAGCTTCAAAGTTATAATCATTAATTTATTTATTTTGTTATTATTAATAATATTTAAATTGTCTCTACATGAGTTTTAAAATGTTGACTAAAGAGAATAAGTGAGTCATATGTGGTTTATAAATGGTCATAAACGTGGGATGACCAAACTTAATCTTCCCATAACTTATTTATTGCCTCATGAGGAAAGTATTAAAGGCAAGTCTTTTACAAAATTATTTTCAAAATCTTATGTGTATGTATTAAATAGAAATACGAGAGTTGTGCATGTTGAAAAGTAGAGCAAACCTCATCAAGTTGTTTCTCAAAATATGTGTGATATAGAGTCCTTTACCATCTTCTCTCTTTAAATCTTATGTGTATGATCTTCTTTAAACAATTCATATATGTTGGTGGAAGGCCAATATGTAGATGTTGCTAGAATTTAGATACAAGGTTGACTTTTTACACTGCATTAATTACTAATATGCCATCAAAACTCTCTTACTATGTGCACCAAAACTCTTTAACCCTCTTTTACATATGTTTTAAAAAATGTTACCTCTTTCAATTTTGGATTATTTACAACCGAGCAATTATATTTCACATTCTTCTTAGTATCACACATGACATGCAAAATACTCAAATTGATATGTTTTGATGATCGTAAAATTTAATTTACAAATTAACACTATACAACTAAAGTTATCAAAATTATATACAGAATATCACATATGCGTGTCTACGCAGCATCATCATCTAGTAATATATAGTATGAGAGTTTTTAGCTTAAGTTTAATAGTTTAGTTTCTATTGTTTTGGTACAGCCTAGCACTTATAACAAATTAGTTGAACAGTCAAAAATTAATCTCAACGTGCGGTTAGCTAGTCTGTTAGTTAAATATTAAACATTTTCTCTATCTTTCATGATCTAATACTTAAGCTCCAAATCTAAAATTCTTATAGGTCCAATAGAATATTAGAAATGACCTAAATGTTCAACCAGCGCTAGCTTAAATGCAGTGACAATCGGTGCACTGGTTTTGGGCCCACGAAAAGTGGGCCTACAATATATTTTCATTTTAATTTTTTTTACATATTCTTTTATTAAGTTTATAATTTTGGGCCCATAATTTTTTTTGACAAACTTTTGTAAACATTTTGAGCCCATATATTTTTGGATAACTTACACTATAATGTACCCAAAGATTAACTATTTACGAAAAAGTGGACTTGTTGCTTTTGGTGAACTTTTCATGATGACAAATATCATTTTGCCCTTAAAAGAAAAGGAGAGAATTAAGGAGTGGTATTGATGTGTTGGTTGATGTGATGTTTTTATTTTTCATCTTCAATCATTAAAATTAATTAGTTGATAATATATATTTTTTAAAAATAAAAATTATACCAAAATTTATATTGTTTGTACTCTATAAACAGACATCTGTTTTTTTATTTAGACACAAAAATTCAAGTTTCATGACGTCTGTGTACATGACGCTTTGTGTACACGACGATGTGTGTACACGACGCTTTGAATACGTGATGCTAATTATTCAGAGTATACAATGATGATGCAGTATATATACAACATCGTGTATCATATAACATGTGTATAGCGTCACGTGCACAATGATGTGTAGACGATGTTTGTGTAAATGTTGCTAATTATTATATATACACAATGGTAATGCAGAGTGCAGAGTGTGTACAATGACATATAATTATTATATGTACAATGATGACGCGGTCTATGTACAACGTCGTGTGTCATACAATATGTATATAGCATCGCGTACACAATGATGTGTACACGATGCTTGTGTACATCATGCTAATGATTAGATGTACACAATGATAATACAATCGTATGCAATGATAATGTAATCGTACACAATGATAATGCAGTCATACACAATGACAATGCAGTCTTGTACAATGTCGTGTACAATGAATGTATAATTATTAGATGTACACAATAATGATGCAGTTTATGTACAACATCGTGTATCATGCATCATGTACATAGTATCACATACACAATAACGTGTACACGATGCTTGTGTACATCATGCTAATTAATAGATGTATAGATTTAATAGTTAGCACCATGTACACCAGCATTATGTACATAATATTGTGTACGTAACAATGTACACATGCTACATGACTTGCGAGGTTGTACACACAAGCATCATGTACATGACGTTATACACATGTTGAATGGTACACGATATTGTACACAGACTGAATAATCATTGTGTACATCAAATAACTAGTGTCATGTTCACAAAGTGTCGTGTACACAGACGTCATGAAACTTCTTTTTTTCCTGTGTCCAAATTAAAAAAACAAGTGTCTATTTATAGAGTATAAAAAGTTAAGAATTTTGGTATAATTTTTAGGTTTTTTGGATATATATATATATTACCAAGTAATTGTTATTTAAAGAATGGATGTGAAAAAAAGCAAATGTCAACATCTAACACATGTCAAGAGAGAGAAAATGGTAGAGTGAAATTATATAGAAAAATAAGGGTATAAGGACATCCCAAAGGACACTCTATAACTTCAAATTTGAAATTTTTCTCCTCCAAATGGACACTTCAAAACTTCAAATTTGAAGTGTTACTTTCTCACACTTCAAATATGAAGTGTCCACTTTCTCACACTTCAAATTTGAAGTGTCACATTTTATTACATTTTAGTCCTTAGTTTTATTTATTTAATATTTTTAAGTTGTATATTAATTATTTTGGTACCAACATTTTTATGATTTATTTTAAATGTATACTAATTTATGCATCTTATATTTAGAAACATATAAATTAAATTTATAATATTAAAATATGAAAATATCACATACCATTAATTTTTTTAAAAACATCAAAGAAATTTAATTCAAAAGAGAGCAATAAAAAAGATTACCTAACACACAAATTTTATCCAAATAAAAATATCACAAAAACTAACTAATATCCACCTAAATTTGATCCACTACCTCAAAGATCATCAAAATATTGTCAGAAAAAGGTTGGTGTATCATCACTTCTACTATTAGGCATATCCGGAATGCTTACTTTGACATTGTTGGTAAACTTTGGTATATCCTTCATCAAATTCTACACATGATCAAATTTGAGATTTTATTAAAAGTTTGCTCTTGCACCAACAACTTTTTTTTCTTTTTTCATCTATATTTTGTTTAAAAAATTGATTAAATATACAAACAAATATCAAATGTAAACGGAGAATAAAAATAAATATACTTACAATATCGAATTCGTAATATGGTGATACAAAATAAAGAGACTCATCTATCACTTTGAAATGCATTGATCTAGCATATATGGGAGCATTATGGGAATAATGCTAACTAATAATTTAATATTTTAATTTTCTTTATGATGTTATTGGTATGTTTTCTAATAATTATGTAACTTATATCATAATGTAATATCTTATTAATAAATATTAGATGTTATAATTAAATAATTGATGTTTTATATTTATTTATAAAATTGTATGATGTTAATTAATTATGAACAAAAATATGGGTTATATTGCAAAATACACACTTTTGACACTTCAAATTTGAAATGTTGCCTTTAGAGGAAAACACATGACACTTCAAATTTGGAGTGTCACACACACTCCAAATTTGAAGTGTCCATTTGGAGATTCCCTAATAGAGACAAAAAATTTATCTTTCCTCTCTAAAGTACATCAAAGTGTAATTACTTTGCTATAAGCCCACCTCCATGAAGTTAACCTTATATTTTTTCCTTTTTCATTTTATAAATTTAAGTATACAATTTAACAATTTTAGGTTTAATCATTCGCTTTTTCATTGTTTTAATGTTAAAAACTGTTCATCTCCTCTCTTCTCAACCTCTTTCAAATTTCTGAAAAAAAAATTCTCAAAACATTGTGACTTCAAGTTGATCGTTTTTGTTTTCTCTTTCAATTCAAAACCTTCATCTTTTACTTAAGTAAGATTTATGTTTTAAGCTTTTAGTATCATTTACATAAATATGTTTTCAGTTTTTTTTTATTAGGAAATCGTATCAAGAAATATTAACATATTGCATAAATATAATGCTAAATTAATAAAGCATAAACCGTCCATGTTTTTTGTGTCATAATTCACAAACAGCTTCACAAACTAATTTTTATTGATTCATGTAATGTATCTCGCATTTACATTGTATTTTGATTTTTCCATTATTACTAATAGTGTTTCATACTTATTTCAAGTTATATTCTTCTTGTTGTTTTAGAAATTTCATTATATATTCTTATTCCCTAATTCTAGGTGATATTCTTCCTTTTAGTTACTAATTAGTTAAAATCATGATTGGAAAACATTTATCTAGATGTCAAAAAAAAAAAAAAGTAGAAACTTTTATTAAATCACAAAAATGTGCTTTGGATAAATATGTGACAAAAGCAAGTGTTAATGATGTTTCTCAATCAAATGATCATTTAGATGATGACACTAGCCACTTGAATGGGCTTGATAACGTATTAGACGCATCTAATGATGAAATTCCAGATGTTGACGAGGAACCAAATTCTTTCGTTGATATTTATGATCCTAGATGTTGGGATAATCTTGAAAATAAAATGAGAGAACTATTAGTTGAAAAAAGACATAAAAGATAAATGAGTTTTGAGTTTCCTTTAGATAATAGTTCTAGACGTTTTTCATATGAATACTACTCTAGAAAGTTGAGTGATGGACAAACTAGTGATATAAATTAGCTTGTTTACTCAAAACATCTAGACAATTGTTTTCGTAGCAAATTTTCTAAATCTCGTGGTTGCTTAAGTTCATTACCTAAAGATGGTCTAAGAGATTGGAAGCATCTTAGTGATAGGCTTAAACAACACGAGAGAAGTGCATAAAATATGACTAACATGAAAACTTGGAATGAGTTGAAAGTTAGATTAGAAAAAAATCTAACAATGGTTAAAGAACTACAAAAAAAAATTTCAAAAGAGAAAGAACGTTGGAGACTTGTTTTAATTAGAATAATTGTTGTTGTGAAATTTCTTGCTAGACAAAATTTAGCATTTCGCAATAAAAAATGAGAAACTTTACCAAGAAATCAATGGTAATTTCTTAGGATCAATTGAAAAATTTGCATAATTTTATTTTATAATCCAAGATCATATTAGACGCATTCAAAACCATGAAATTCATCATCACTATCTTGGTCATAATATTCAGAATGAATTTATCTCCCTTTTAGCTCATATTGTTTAATTTTCCATTGTTAAAAGTATTGAAGAGGCAAAATATTTTTCGGTTATTTTTGATTGTACACCAGATGTGAGCCATCAAGACCAAATGACTCTAATAGTATGATGTGTGAATTTTTCAAACAACAAACTGAGAGTAGAAGAATTTTTTTTAGAGTTTCTAAAGGTAGATGACACTTCCGGTTTATGACTCTTTTAAAAAATGCTAGATACTTTAAAATCTCTTAATCTTGATGTTAATAATGTGAGGGGTCAAAGGTATGACAACAGTTCTAATATGAAAAGAAAACATCAAGGTGTTCAAAAGCGTTTTCTTGATATAAATCCAAAAGCATTATATATGTCATGTGTTTGTTATAGTCTTAATCTTATGGTTAGTGATATGGCTCATTCATGTGTGAAAGCTATTTCTTTCTTTGGAGTTTTGCAATGCATATATACATTATTTTTTAGTTCTACAAAGAGATGGAATATATTGTTTCACCACGTTTCTTTTTTTTTTTTACAGTGAAATCATTGTGTAATACTCGTTGGCAGAATCGAATCAAAAGTGTCAAAGCTATTAGGTTTCAAGCTCCGAAAGTAAGGTTAGCTCTATTGAAATTATATAAATCATGTGATGATGCTATGATAAAAAGTGATGCTGAAAGTTTTATCGTGACGTTTAATAATCTTGAACTTTTACTTGACATGGTTATATGGTATGATATTTTGTTTGCTATTAACATGGTAAGTTAAGATTTAAAATCTAAGCCTATGACTATTGATAATGCTTTGAAGCAATTGGAAGGTGTTGTTATATTTTTTGAAAAGTATAGACAAGAACTATTTTGAGCATAGCTCAAAGTATTGATCGTAATATGGACATTGATCCTATATTTCCAAAGAAGCCGCACATTTTTAGGAAAAAAACAGTTTGATGAAACTAATGTTGGTGAAGAAGTTCACTCATGTGAGGATGCTTTTAGAGTTAGCTACTTTTTAGTTGTAGTGGACATAGCAATAACTTCAGTGAAAAATAGATTTGAGCAAATGAGTTATTTAAATAATATCTTTGGATTCTTATTTGATTCAAAAAAATTGAAGGCATTAGATGAAAGTGAACTACGAGAACATTGCACTAGGTTTTACAAGACTTTTTCACATGGTAGTTCTTCTGATATTTTTTTAGATGATTTTTATTCAGATTTGAGAATGTTACAGGTGACTTTACCTGAAGTATCCATGGAACCTAGTGAGGTTCTTGAGTTTGTAAAAAATAGCTCAGCCGAGAGAAGCTTTTCAAAATTGAAATTGCTAAAAAATATTTAAGATCTTCAATGTCCCAAGAAATGTTGAATGGTTTAGCTATTTTATGCATTGAAAAGAACATAATAGAGGAGATTGATTTTGAAATTGTTATACATGATTTTGCATCGAGCAAAGCTCAAAAAGTCGTTTTATATAGTTATTATCTTTTTGGGATGACTACTAATTTTTTCAGATCAAGAAGATATTTTGTTGTGGAAGTCTTTACTGCAAGAAAAGCTAAAGAAGAAGAAAAAAGCCTAATATATAATTGTTTTATTTACAAGAAAAAAATTGTAAAAGAAGAATCTATTTAGTGTTAACTATGAAACATCCGTTTTTTTATTAAAGGGCTTTTTTATTTTTCTCCGGGAACTTTTTAAAGGTTGAGTCGGCTATGTGTGCGACAATGCATGCAATATACTACCTAACCTTAAGAAATTGTTGTAATTTATTTGTAAAGTTGACAAAAAAGATACTACCTAACCCTTCAATGCAACCTTAGGTTAAATTAAGATCTAAATGACCTATATGTATGATAAACGATCCAAAAGACTTAAAACATTCAGAAAACAAACTAGAAACAACAAAATATATTCAAATACCTAACACACACATATATACATATATATACACTTTTACTTTTGGAAAGAGAATAGAGCAAAGAAAAAAAAAGAGAAGAAAAGAGGAGTATTAAAATAGTAAGAGAAAATAGGTGCAAAAATGAGAAAGATAAAGAAGATAAAGAATAAAATCTAAAAAACAAAGAAAAAAGTAGAAGACTAATTAAGCTACAAAAAGTGTGTTGGTAGCAAAAAAATGTTTTTAAGTGAAATGCATTTTAGTGTACCTATCTCTAACTGCTAGATAACTTCAATTTTTACAATATGCACACTTTTGTGGTTGTCTACTTCTATTCTAATCTTATTTTCTTGTACACGTAATCTTATATTCTTTCTCTCATTTTTTCTCTTGTTCTCTTTGGATTTTGTATTCATGCTCGTTAGGAGTGTAATTATTATCCGGGATCCAAGATTTGATCAAGATCCGCACATATCCACTCTGCAAATTAAGATATATGTAGAGCTCGGGTCCGGATATTAAATTTTTTTGTCCAGATATCCAGATCCAGACTAATATATTAAATAATTCTAAAATGTATAATTATATATATATATATATATATTATGATAGTTTTATATATATATTAAATATATATGATGTTATTTTAATAAAACACTTAAATATTTTAATTTGTATTAATATAAAATATACAAAATTGGATTTCCTTATATTTAAATGTAATTTTATAATAACTTTTTTATTTAAAAAAAAATTCTCTAAAAAAATTTAGTTTAATTTTTTTTAATTTCAGTTTTTTTTTGTAATGTTGACTCGAATCTGGATCGTGCTAGTCTTTTCACGGATCTGGATCCATATATACTTAAAAATCTAAGATATCCGGATCCGTTCCATCCGTAATGCTCGTTGTTCTAGAATATATAACTATCGAAAAAAACAAATTGATTCAACTTATTTTTGTGGACATATCATCAATTTTATAATCTTTTCTTTTTAGGTGTCTGTGCAAATTCACGATATGGTATCCATGATATAAATGAGGCATCACTTGAAAAATCGTTACACAATTTGTGTCCACAAGATTTTGTCCATCATTATTTTTAATATGTAATTGGTTTCTATTCACTGTCCCTGTAAATCTTACTTACATGACAATAAATTATGGATAATTATTAATATTATTTTTGTTGTGTTGATTTGTCCACAAAATCACGTTCGTGTGTATTTTTTCTTTTTTGGTAAAAGGTAAATAATATTAATCAAAAAGAGTTTTACAAAACATAGCGAAGCAAAAGATTTTCAAATAAGCTCTAAAAAAATTTTAAAAAAGCTTTTTTGAAAGAGGGTGAAAAATCTGATAATAGATTCAATTATGGTAAGCAAACCATAAAGACAACAACTTATTAAAGCCTTTGCGATGCATTCTTGCTAATATGGTGTTCCTAACACACCTATCAATGTTTTTAAACATTTGGGATGCACCCACATCAGGCCTTGTATTATGGATTCTGGAATTTCTCTCCTGCCAAATCAAGTAAATTGTTTTTTGGACAGCAATGTTACTTAACAGTCTCTTGGTTTTCCTGGAAATTGATTGTAGATAATCTAAGATGTTAGTCCAATGGAGAAACTGAAGATTTGAAGCACCTAGCCTGTGAAGTACCCGAGTCCATTTATCTCTCGCAAATGAGCATTGTAAAAACAGATGGTCCCTGTTTTCGGTTAGTGAGTTGCATAGGACACAAAGCGGAGATGAGTTGAGGCCCTAGGAGATCAATCTCTCTCGTGTTGGAAGCCTATCCAAGTGTGTAATCCAGAAATTAAAAGCATGTTTCTGAGTAGACCCTTTAAACCATATAGTCCTTGCCCATTGATGAATGTTCCCTCTTGGTCTTATGGAGTCCCATGTGAGTGCTATTGAAAAGGAGCCATATTGGGAGTGTGGATTGTACCAGAGATAACTGTCTTGAGTAGTTGAATGAGAAGGTGCTGTCTGAGTTAGTAACAGAGTTCTTAGTTGTTGCAGAACTCGATTTCTTGTCCGAGAAGATGGCAAGGTCCAATCCCCTTGATAAATCACGTCTCTGACTTTGCTGTCCCTGTTAAATCCTGAAGTTTGAGGTCCTACCTAACCAATTTTATCCCATAAAGAACCAGAGCCATCATCAATCCAATTGTCAAACCAAAAGCTTGCTGTTGAGCCGTTCCCCAGCTTGCATCTTATAAATTTTTTTGCTTCAAATCTTACATTCAGCAGTGACTTCCATATCCAAGAATTAGTAGGACTATGTTCTATAGCCTAGAAACTTTGACCCTTAAGTCAAAAGTCTTGATTCCATGCTACCCACATTGATCTAGCTCTAGAGAATAATATCCATATTAGCTTTAGGAGAAAAGTTGTGTTCCAAGCTCCTAAGTCTCTTAATCCTATACCTCTTTCTTCTTTAGGTAGACATAGGGCACTCCAAGAAACCTTAGCACCGCCACTTTTCGAAATGTCACCTGCCCATAAGAATCTAGAACAAAGTCTTTGAATCACAATTAGACAGTTTTTTGGGATCCTAAAAGCATAGAACCAAAAATTTAAAGTACTATATATAACAGTTTTAATTAATAGAAGTTTTCCTACAAAAGATAAAGTTTTGTTTGCCCCGTGATTAAATTTAGCAGAAAAAACATCAATTAATGGATCATAATCAGCTTTTAACAATTTCTTATGCATTAATAGTAATCCTAGATATCTGAAAGGGAAGGTCCCAGGTATGAAGCCTAATTCAGATAAAGGGCAGTTTCAGAGACGTTTAAACTTGCATAATATAGAGCAGATTTCTCCAGGTTCATTTGCAAACCAGAAATTGAATGAAAGGTAGTTAACACTTCTAAAATTCCTTGAGCAGATGATAGTCTACCATCAAACATAATCATAACATCATCAGCAAAGGATAGATGTGAGATTATCAAGTTTACGGCCTTAGGATGATAACCAATCTTGCCTGCAACAAAATAAGAATCAATTAAGGAAGCAAAGAATTCCATTTCTATGACAACTAAGAGGGGGGGCTAAAGGATCTCACAGTCTAAGCCCCTTTCTTCCTTTAAAGTTAATCCACAAATGCTGCCATTGACATTTATAGAGTAGGATGTTGTTGATATGCATTGCTCAATCCATTACACAAACTTTTGGGGAAATTCTGCCTCTTGAAGAACTATCAATATGAATGTCCAGTTTATTGAATCAAATGTCTTCCTTAGATCAACTTTCAAAATTCCTCTTCTTGAAATCCCTTTTTGATTGAAGCCTTGAGCCATTTCAGAGGCTAGAAGGATATTTCGACTAATAGTTTTCCTTTTACAAAAGCGGATTGATATCTGGCATCATATAAGGCAGCAACTTTTCCAATTTCTAAGCAAGTAGCTTTGATATAACTTTGTAAACGACATTGAAAAGGGAGATTGGTCTGAAGTCTGTGATTCTATCAGCATTACTCTTTTTGGGAATTAGAGTGATGAGTGTGCAATTCCATTGTTTGAGCAGCTTTCTTGAGAGAGAATTCTTTCATTGCATTTATTACCTCTGATCCCATCCAATCCCAAGACTGCTGAAGGAATTCTGCATTGTACCCGTCTGGACCATGGGATTTATATTTTGGTAGGGCAAAGACTACTTCTTTTATCTCATCAGTTGTGATTGGCCGAAGAAGATCTTGCTTCATGTCTACCGTGCATTTAAAGGTTGCTAGGTTTTTAATCAAATCACAGTGCGTTTGATCCAGAGCTGGAGCATTAGAACCCAACAGATTCTGGTAAAAGTCCACACAGTGGTTCGATATTTCATTTGGATCCTCCAACCTAGTCTCATCTTCCTTCATCAGATAGTGAATGGAGTTTGAAGCTTGTCTTAATGCTAGCATTCTGAAAAAGAATGTGGAATTTGAATCAGCATGTTGAAGCCAATGTACTTTAGCCCTCTGAGTAAGAAATCTATCTTCAGCTTTTGATAAGGCTAGCCATTTCGCATAGGCTTCTTTTTCAAGGAGAGCATCATTTGTTGATGGATTGTTCAAAAGTATTCTTTGTACTGATGTTAAAGTTTTGGTTGATTGAGAAAATCTCTTTTCAATCCCTAAGAATACATCTTTGTGGAACATCTGGATAAAATATTTCATCATACACATCTTTATAGATAGGGTGTACATGGTTGTACCATTAAAATGTTGCTGAAGCCATTTTGCTTTAATCATTGGTAGGAAATTTTTGTCAGTGAGCAGATGATTGCCAAACATGAACCTCCTTTTCCTAGAATTTCTTTGAGCTTGAATGACAACACCACTTGAGAAATGATCAGAGAAAAGAGGGTCTTGATATCTGCATAGGACTCTCTGAATTATAGTTTCCAATCATCATTGGCTAATATTCTATCAATTTTTTTTTGCTAAAGGGTTGAGCACTTGCTTATTCCACCATGTGTAATGATTACCTCTATAGGAGAGATCATCCATTTCTAATTGGAGCAGGCAGTCTCTGAATTTAGTCATGCCACAAGATACTTTGGAGCCACCCATTGAAGAGTCTTCTGGATCCAAGGACTGATTAAAATCTCCTAAAATAATCTATGGCTTCCCATTCACAATACTATTGGCACTAAAACCAATAAGATCATTCCATAACTGTCTCATTTTGTATTTACAATTCCTTGCATATACAAAGGTTACCACAAAATTCTCCTCAATATAAGGGAGCTTCACCATAGAAGAAATGAGCTGGTCTGTCTTGTGAAGAACTGAGACTTGGACATAATCCTCCCATAACATCCAAATCCTTCCTAGTTCTGCCATTTCGTAGTTGATTACCATGTTTCATCCTTTAAAAGAGGAACCATTGATTTTTTTAAATCTAGATTATTTCACCCTCGTTTCAATAAAACTACCAAAAAGAGCTTTACTATGCTTAAGCCATTTCGAGAGGCTAATCCTCCTACTAGAGCTATTTAATCCCCTGTCATTCCAGTAAAAACAATCTATCATGGGGAAATTATTAGTTGGTACCAGGGCCTTTGCCCCTACTGATACTATTTTTTGAGTGGTCAAACTGAGAGCCCTTCTGCTTTTGAATGAATTTCTTTAATTGAGCTTCAAATTTTTTCTTCTTCTTTGAGATATACTCTATAAATTGAATCTCATCATTGGGGTTATCTTCAGTGTCAAATAAATTAGAAGAGGATTCATAAAATTCCTCAGAGTAATCTGTCCCTTTTTCTTCATCTGAGGTAGAGATAATTGCTGGTTCAGACCCTTTAGCCATGTTCAGAGATTTCTCAACTGTTTTGATCTCCACCCCCTTTAAGCTTTAAATGAGAAGAATCAAGGATTGGACTTGCTACCCCTTTATTAATACGAGAGGGTGAGTTGACTTCAGAAATTAGCTTTGAATTTGCTGCTGTTTTTAAAGGTGGGAACTCATCAATTACAGGTGCCTGAGCAGAGGTTTGAATACCAGATTTATTGACTTGCTCTAACCTAATATGTTTTTCCTTGTCAGCCACTTTGGTTGTATTTTTCTGAGTAACACTGATAGAAGCTTCAATAACTTTGGTGGCTTTAATGGATGCATCAGTATCTTGAGCCTGATTGCTATTTGCAAGTATATCCTTGATTTTGGCTACATATATAAATTCACTTTTGTCCCTCTTCTGCTTGGGATTTCGAAGTTTCTTGAGTTCTCCTAGCAGGGATGTTTGGGTAGCTTGCTTGCTAGTCCTGTGATTTGCTTGAGGGCAATCCTCCAAGTTGTGACATGTTGACTTGCAAACTTCACAAAGAATCGGTGCTGTTGGACACCTTTTGAGGGTATGTCCAATTTTTGAGCAAAATGGACATAGAGGGGGCATCCATGGGCTCGAGACTAAGACTATCTTAATTTGCCCTGATTCAAATTTGGAGTTTACAACCTCTGGGAGTGGTTGAGAAGGGTCCACAATGGTTAGAACTCTAGCAACTTCGAAATTTGTCATTTTTGCTGTGTTAGGGTGCAGAACCACCGGGTCTCCTACTAAACAAGCTATCCTTTGTAATCCTTCCTCCGAGTATAGATGTAGAGGAACTTGATGAAAATCTATCCATACCGCAACAACTTTTAATTCTGGTGGATCTATCTCAAGACCTAGTTCCCAAGCAGCCACAAAAAGCGCTTGATTCTCCACATGCCACATCCCTTGAGCCAAAATTCGAGTACGAGTTGAGGAGTTTGGGATTTTGATTAAGTAGGCTTTATCTGAGATTCTGGATATTGATATATCTTTGAGCTTCGGGCTCCATATCACATTTATAATGGCATGAAAGGTGCCTGGTGGCAGAGCCTTCCGGTGGAATTGTCCAAGAACAAAGTTCTTCCAAATTTCTTTGTTGTTAGTGATAACTGAATTAGGAATCTCCACACATGACTCACCTGATTCAAGCAAGAATGGAGTAACTGTTTTTTTTTAGTCTTCTCGAAGGGCCTTGAACTGCCTCCAGCCAAGAGTGTATAGGCTTAATCGATTTTTCTGACTCAAAAACTTTAGAAGATCCTGATTTAGTACTTAAGGGAGTCTTCAAATCCGAAGGGATTTTAGAAGCTATAAGAGGTGAAGCAGCCCCTGAATTGATTTCAGAAATCTTTTGAACTACAAGGATCTTTTGATTAGAAACTCCAGGGATCGAAGAAGGAAAGGGAGGGATAGGAGGAGGAAGAAGGTGCTTTACAGGAAGGGAATTTTTCTTAGCCATTGGGGTTGCTGGATCTGGGGGCCAAGGACCAGATTCTGGTTGAAATTAGCCGTTAACGGTGAGACGTCGACAAAAGAGCCGTTTAGAGGGAGAAAGTTCTTCGCGAATTTGATAATTTCGTGTGTATTTTTTTTACTTTCCCTTAGTTTCATGTACACGAGATCATCTTCGAACTTTATTTTTATTTTTAAACTGGAGAGAAGTTATTGGAACTATTGTGTGATTTTCTTTTGGGTTAAAAAAAATATATTTTACGTGTGTTTCTTCGTAGAAAATTTATGTACAAATTTGTTGACAACAAGTCGTTCATGTGATATGAAAAAGAGAGAGAATAATGTATGTTCTCATCCTAGAGGAAGCTTTGTTTTGGAAGTTTTGTTCGTGTCGTCCGATATGATTCTTTAAGAGAACACAACACACTTTGAAGGCTAGAACAAATTGGATGAGATGATGAAAGTGTTTGGATGGTGAATGATGTTCTACTCATAATGGGTTGAGAGAAAACACACAAATGATGCATAAGACCTTTGATATTCTTATGATCCCCGGATATAACGAACCAATGGATCAAATATTGTTAGATATGACACACCAACATAAAAACTTTCTACTGGATAATACACATTAGCAAGATTTATAAGATTTGACACACTTTCAAAGATTCAAAGTTAATAATTTGATTAAAAAATTGGATAAAGGTTTGATGTGTTTACAACCAAAATATAAAGGAAAATAAGAGATTTCATGCATGTAAAAGAGAGGAAAATTTGAAATTCACTCTCAATGCATGTAAGAGAGAGAAGACCACTCAAATTTATGTTGTGCATGCTTAGTTACTAATTTGAAGTTTCTCTTGTCTTTGAATGAGTTTAAACTGATTTGTATACCTCAAACATGCTCTTTTGGACATGCACAAGTGATGTGCCTTGCTATGATTTTATTGGTCTTCATTTGATCAAAATGAAAAATTACTTAGTGATCTATTGTGTTATCAAAAACTTACTTTTGAAAACCTATTGAAAAAACCAAAATAGGGAAAAAGAATAAAAAATGGATGCACTAACCCATTTTTAAAACCATCATTATCTTAAATGCAAGTGATAGTGTTTGCATCCCATTCAAACAAATATTAGAGGGAAAGTTTCAAGACCAATTTAGTAACACTTTTAAAGCTCCAACAAGCTTCTTTGTCTTTGATCTTGTCACTCGTCCAACTTGAATTTCAGTTGCGTTTTCAGCTACAAGCTCCTATTTAGCTCTTTTTCCATCTTCTTGTGCATTGAGTACCAGAATCATATCGTGTCCATGATAACCTGTCAACAATATTAATAACGATATCAATAAGACATTACTTGAAAAATATTTATGCAATTTGTGTCGAAATAATCTCCATGATTAGTTAATTTTATGTTATTGGTGACTATTTTTGTAGCAATGCTTGTCCATATGAACTAAGCTACCATGACAGAGGTTCATGCAAGCTTGGTTAATTTTACTTATTTTTTATTATAACTTGTCAACAAACTCATGTCCATGCGTACTTTTGTTTTTTTAAAAAAACACATAAAAATTAAAACATAGAAGAGAAGATAAAAAAACACTACAGAAGGTCCTTGCAGACACCCTCTCGTATCGTTAACCTAGAAAACCTAATTTTGCTTTCGCTTCGATGGCAGCGTTATACCCTTGCCGTCGTCAACATCCTCTTGTTTCTCTTGTCGTTTGCGTAGTGTGTGTTGTTGTTTGTGGCCAGCAGGAGTTTCCGATTAAGTTTCATATCAAATTCTAGGGGAGTCAGGATCATGTTTCTTGCTTTCATCGGGAGCGGAGGCGCAACTTCGAGAGGCCACCGGAACCTTAGGGTTGACGGTTTAAAAGCTCTCTCCCCAACTCTCCTTTTGGCCTGGGCGAGCTTTGCTTCTCTCTTCCTTCTAGCTCCCTTCTGCTTCGAGTCCGATTTCTTTTGTTGCCAGTGTTCGTGGTCAGGTCTTTGGTTGAGTGGCTGGTGGTGGTTCGGCCTGGTGGTGAGCCTCATGACGCTTTTTCCTGATCTTTAACTTCGGACTCGGTAAGTTTCTCTTGTCCTGATTTGAAGGGTTTAGGGAATTTCTTGGTGGGATTTGATCCGGTTAGGAGTGGTTGGTATTGTGGTTTTGGTCTATTTCTCTGCATGTCTCTCGTGTTCTGGTGAAGGTGTTAGAGTCGGTGGCTTGGTTAGATTATGTTATTTTCTCTAGTTTTCAGGATAGGTTGCTCCTCAACCCGTGGTTTGCATTTTTAGTTCGTTCTTGGTTAGCTCCTGATCCTTTTGCAGTTTTCAATCGTCACTCGGTGTCGTCTAAGGTCGACTGGCTCTGCAAGAGGCTTTCTCTTCTTTTCTCTACAAGTACGTGTGATCGATACCTTTAATTGGTGAGATTTCATTATGGCGTTTAACCGATCTTATCTTCAAGATTTTTGACTTCACCGCTCATGGACTTCTATTGGTGTTCCTCCTGTTGTCGAGGTTCTCTATGTCCGACTTAATGGTCTTTGAATCTTATTCTGAGAGGTAGTTACTGAAATTTTAGGAGGATTTTTTTAGCGTGAATTTTGTTTAGTCCCTACTCCTGGAGCTTTCAGATTGCGTGGATTTGTTCGTCTTCTAAAGTGGTTACAGTGCTTCCTCGTCTTGTGGCTTCTGAAATTTTTTTTTTTGTCCTCAAGCTTCGTTATTTCTCTTTGCTTGGCCGTTTTTTCTTCTTTTTTTGTGTTGGTCTTTTTGTCTCTAAGTTGTTTTTGGACTATGATTTTCGGATTTCAGATTTATTTCTTGAAAATTCGAGTTTCTACGGTCAAACTTTGTGGGTTTAGTATGTTTGTTGTTTAGTAATACCTTCCATTTAATTTTTATCAAAATAATAAAGATGACAAAAAAAGAAGAAGAGAACATTATTTCTTTAAGAAAGAGGAAAAAAATGTAAAAATTAACAATTTTTGTGGTAACTAAACTTACATGTGAGATTCGTGGACGTTTTGTTGATTCTTTTCAAAAGGAAAATTCGTTACTTCATTTCCACACGTGTTTTTAATTTTACGTAGAGACGTAGAAAAATTTTAGAAAGAGAAGAAAAGAAGAAGAGAAAAATGAGAAAAGGTGTTAGAATTAAGTTAAACAGCATTCAAAATAATAAAAGTGTTATGATAAAAAAAAAGCGTAATTGTGACAAAAAAGGATAAAAAAGCGTAATTACATAACTGTCCATTTTGTAATTAATTTATGAGAAAATATCTCAAAGCGCAAAGGACAGAGGAAATAAAGAAAAGGGAAAAAACCTTAAAAATACTCAAAGTCTTCAACTTTTGCCCGTTTAATACCTGAACTTGTTTGGTTGTCATTTTAATATTCAGGTTTTTTTTCGTTGCCATTTTAAATCTCAAACAATTCAAAATCGCAATTTTCTCCAAATTCCATTAATCAACTATACACTTCTATTAGTCAACGTTTTTGTAAAAAAATAAAAAAAATTAAAAAATTAAAAAATTCTCACGTGCTCTCTTTCTCCACCCAGTGTGCACCTTCTTCTTCTTCCCTTCTTTTTTCTAGATTTATTTTGCTAGATTTACAGAGAAAAAAGAAAGAAGGGAAGAAGAAGAAGGTGCACAGTGGGTGGAGAGAGAGAGCACGTGAGAATTTTTTTTTTTATTTTTTTTACAGAAACGTTGACTAACAGAAGTGTATAGTTGACTAACGGAATTTAGCGAAAATTACGATTTTGAATTGTTTGAGATTTAAAATAGCAACGAAAAAAACCTGAGTATTAAAATGGCAACCAAACAAGTTCGGGTATTAAACGGGCAAAAGTTGAAGACTTAGAGTATTTTTAAGGTTTTTTCCGTAAAGAAAATACATATGGCAGAGCGAAGCCATCCGAATTCAAGACAGGACTTGACGCATTATGCTTATCTCCATTTACCATTTGAAAACTCTTATCAAATATTTTTTAATATTATCTATGATATTTACGAATATTTATTAAAATATATTTTACGAAGGAACACAGTATAGATGCTTTTAAGTGTCTGATGACTTTGATCAGATTTCAACTTTTTATTGAGAATCTCGTAACAACTATTGTTGTTCTTTAATTTAAAAAAAAAAAAAAATTATTGTTCTTCAACTTCTTTTCATTAGATGCCAAATAAGCCAACTCCAGTAATGGAAAAAGTCCTTGACAGTACTGTTGATTTTTTATCAAACGTGAAAGTTTTATTATAGATTTAGTAAAAGTTATATTGACTCGAATCAAAATCATGAATTTATCTTATTTTAAAAAATTCTTATTAGTGAAATTTTTGTAGGTTTTGTTAGTCATTTTAGTCGTATGGCATCAGAAGCAGAAACATGAAAACATAAACATAGAGAATCATGTAACCAATTTTTTAAGAATTATTAAACAGCAAATATTTAGTGTGGTAGCGTATATATATATGAAAAATAAATTATAATAAAATTAACGTTATATTAAAAATGTCCAATATAAATTACTTCATAAATAACACAGTCGTAGAATTCAAATAGATATTTATCACAAATATATATATATATATATATATATATATATATATATTGTATTGCACTATTTTTAATTTATGCAAAAATAAATAAATTATTTAAAATATATATTCAAAAAATAATAATAAACTAGAAACGATATTATGTATAACGAGTAATAATAAAAATGAAATTTTGTTTCTGATCTTTTAGATCATATGTTAAAGAAAAATAGAAACTATAAGTTTAGAAAATAAGAACAATCTCATTTTTTACGTTCTTAGTCTTGTAACCAAAATATAAAAATATATAAACTTTCTAATTATTTGCTTATTGCGATTTTAGAAAATAAATCGTCTTTTCTGAAACTCATCCAGAAAATTGGTTTAAAAACTTTTTTTTTTGTTTTCCCTTATTAATATTTTTGAANATTTTCTTTAGGGTTTCACAAATTTGGAGATCATGAAAAAAAAAAAAATATATATATATATATATATATATTTTTTTTTTTTGCATGATCTCCAAATTTGTGAAACCCTAAAGAAAATTCAATTATCATCATGTTATGCGAAGGTTTCTTTTAGAAAAAATTATGGAAAATACCATATTTTTTCAAAAGTTTGTAAGAAATGCCATAAACTCTTCACCTTACCATGTCTACCATATCCTATTAAACAAAAGACGAAATTACCCCTCTGACACACTATGTACCGTTACAGAGTTTAAAAAAAAAAAAAATTTAAATAATCCCTCCACTCCCTCTCTCCCTCTCTCACACGCGAATTTCTCTGTAACTATCTGTTTCAATACTAAATCGAAACTGTTTACTTTTCTCTTTCAAACCCTAATTCCTAAACTTCTAAATTCTTCTTCACTTTCGAATTGATTTCGGAAAAAGCTCCATATCCAAAAATGTCAACTCGTCAGAAAATCGGCCAACTTCCGAAGCATAAAAGCAAGGATCCTTCATCAGCCGGAAAACCCAACACCCGACAGAAAGTTGCGACGGAAGCGTCGTCAGCGGCATCAATTTTACAGGACTCGGCCGAGAAATCGTATAGCCGAGACGGAGTCCGCGAGAAAAAGCGACGGTTCCGGGTAAAGCGACACCAAACC
>OVBE01002121.1:0-29294 GCA_900406425.1 Iberis pinnata | reverse complement strand
ATTTCAGTTGATCAGAAGGAAATCAGCATGAAGTACAGTGAAACAGAAGGGAAACTAACAACAATCAACTTAGGCATAAGGGGGAAACAGGAATTCAACACCAGACTACCACATATCCAGGAACAAAACGGAACTACTCACTACACATGGTGGAAATGAAAACAGAAAAACGAAAATACTAAGGAAGACATTATGATCAAAAGTCAACGTGAGAAGAACAACAAGAACACTATGCAGAAAACTTGATGAACAAAGCTAAAACCATAAGATGCAGAGAATGAAGATGATGAACACAAAGAACTTCTACCCAGAAAAACAGAACATGCTCTGAAACAGAACACCAAACCCAGAAAAACAGAGGAAAATGAAGAACAGAACCTAAAACCCAGAAATTATAATCAAAGGAAAAACGAGATTAAAGATGGAAATCAGAAGATCAGCAAGCATAGAATGGATAACAACCTTAAACTAAACAAGGAAATGAAGAAATCAAAGGCTAAACAGAAATTCATAAGAAATCAGAGTTTCTACATGAAGAACATCATCAAGAACAAAAGAGAGAAAATTAAACCTAAGACTTAGACCTAAAATGGCAAAATAAAGCTTCACCCCAAAAAGAGGCAAGTTTGGGGTTTATATAGTTATTCAGAAAAACCCTAAAAAACGCTAAAAGACAAAACGTAATGATTGGCCTTGATTTTTAAATCTTGGTTTGTGCAGGAATATCCTGAAACTTCCTTTGATCGGGTTGGCGAAATGCTAGTTCCAGGTGGAAATGCTCAAGTGATCGACGTGATGCTGGCTCGACGTGTTAGCTCGTTGAGGTCATGGCATGACTCGATGTAACGGTGAGGTGGTGGTTCGATGTGTGGTCGAGGCGGCTCGAGGTGAAGAAGTTGTCGGCTCGATGAAATGGAATTGTGGCTCGATCAAAATGAGGAGATGGCTCGATGTAGAAGGAATGTTGGCTCGATGTAAAAGGTGAGGTTGTGGCTCGATGTAAGTTTGTACTTGGCTCGATGAGAAAGTTGCATTGGCTCGAGGAGAAATTTTAGTTGGCTCGACGAGGCGAAGTTGTTGCGGCTCGACGAGGTGAAGTTTCCGGCTCGATGTGAAGGTTGGCTTGGCTCGAGGTGGAGGTTGGCTTGGCTCGAGGTGAGGTTGCCACGGCTCGATAAAGAGGGAATATTGGCTCAACGAGAGGAGGCTTCTTTGGCTTGACGTGAACATGTCATTGCGGCTCGGCGAAAAGTAAATGTTGGCTCGACGAGGAAGTTGTTTGGCTCGATGTAAACATGTCATTGGCTCGACGTAAGGTTGTTGTTGGCCAGAAGTCAAGTGATTCTTTGGCTCGACCAAATGTTTCCGGCTCGACGTGAAGAGGGAATGTTTCCGGCTAGATGTAATGAGGGAATTGTGTCGGCTCCATGTAATGAGGAAATTTTGCCAGCTTGATGTGAAGGTGTCATTGCGGCTCGATGTAAATCTTTCTTGGCTCGAGCAAACAAGTAAAGTGGCTCGACCACAAAGTTTTCCGGCTCGACAAGACATCTTTTTGGCTCGATATCAATTTGTATGTGGCTTTGCATAACCGAGACATTTGGCTTAGGTGTGGCATGAGTTTTGGTTGAGTCCGACTTGAGCTGACATTTAGTTGATTCTATTCCGTGCATTTTTCTTATCTTCTCTAAATTTGCCTTAATGTTCTGGAAACTCCTGAAAGCCCTGAAAAATCTCCAAAATGCATATGTATGCAAGTGCTAATGCAGAATTTCCTGAAAATGCAAACTTACTAGTAAAGTCCTATAAAAGCAACCTGTTCACATCTTAATGATCTTAAAATAACAGTAAATGGCTTCTAATAACTACTAAAATGCAGAGACATCAGCGGTGTAGGAGTATTCGCATGTGCCCATGTTTGCAGAGCAGGTGGACATTCAAAAAGTGCATGGTTTATTGTTTCATTCTCTGCACCACATCTCGGGCAGTGGTTATCACATCGCATATGACGATGAATGAGATTGCTTGTTACCACTAATTGTCCAGATATCGTCTGCCATATAAAGTGTTTTATCTTTAGAAGTGCGTTTATCCTCCACGCAAAGGCATGGAGCTTCGGTATGCTTGGTTCATTGGTTTGCGTTGTCTTGTTGAGAATGTTGGTTGCCACCCAGTATTCTAAGTTTACCGTGTACATCCCGTGCGTTGTATAACTCCAGCAATATTCATCCCGATGATAATCTTGACATATGGCCAAAGATTGAATTAATTGGATGTCGTCTTGTTGTATATATCGTTCCAAAAGCTCAGAATCCCATCGCTTCGGATTCTCACTCATCAAGTCTCTTGCAGACATCATTGGATGTAGTACTGGTGCTATCGGTCTAGCTGGTCTCGCAGGTATTGTTGGGATCCATAAGTCTTCCCAAATCCTAATATCGTTACCTGAATGAACCTTCTATCTTATTCCCAGAGATATTAATGGCTTTGCAGCCATAATACTTGTCCATCCATAAGAAGGGTTGTGCACTTCCGTTACCCGCAAAGGCGAGCTATATCGATAATATCTCCCCCGTAGAACTCTTCCTAGTAGTGAGGTTGGATATTGTGCTAACCTCCACATCTGTTTTCCCAGTAGAGCCAGATTGAATTCATGGATTAGCTTAAAACCAATACCTCCTTTTTCTCTTGGGAGGCATAACTTTTCCCATCTAACCCAATGTAGTCCTCGTTTGGGTGGATTTGAGCTCCACCAGAACTGTGCAATGGCACTAGCTAGATTTTCGAAAATCTCTAAAGGAAGTAGTAAGGTTGACATTATAGAAGTTGTTAAGGACAACATGATTGACTTTATAAGTACTTCATTTCTTCCCCTTGATAACCAACGACCAATCCATCCGTTGACACGATTTTTTAATTTATCTCTTAAGAAGGCAAAGAGCCTTACTTTAGAACCACTAATATCCTCTGGAATACCAAGATAGGTTCCCATACCTCCTTCGTTTGGTATTCCAGTCGAAGTCATAATGGATTGTTTCACATTCCCAGGTATTCGCTTACCAAAGAGTAAGGATGACTTATCAAAATTAATGCATTGTCCTGAGGCTTTTCCATAGATCTCTATAACTTTCATTACTTCATCACATTCACGGGTCTCCGCCTTACAGAAGAACAGGTTGTCATCAGCGAAGAGTAGGTGGGATATCGGAGGACTTGCGCGTGATACGCGCATACCCGTTATCCTTCCCTCGCTCTCTGCGTGATTCAGGAGGCTAACGAGAGCTTCCGTGCATAAGATGAATATGAAAGGTGACAAAGGATCCCCTTGACGTAATCCCCTATGTGAGATTATATTTCCTCTGGGCTAACCATTAAATAGCACATGATATTTAACCAATGTTATACATCACATTATCCATTTGATCCACGTATTCGAGAATCCCATCTTTTTCATGACCGCACTGATAAATTCCCATTATAGTCTGTCATATGCTTACTCATGTCTGTCTTTATTGCCATCCGTCTTTTCCTCCCTCTAGAACTAGTCCTAAGAGCATGGAACATTTCATGTGCAATCAACACATTGTTCGTTATTTGACGCCCAGCAACAAAGGATGATTGGGTTTCAGAAATTCTGTCTGGTAAAATTATCTTCATTCTTTAGCATAGAACCTTAGAAATTATATTGTAGCTAACGTTTCACAGGCTAATTGGTCTAAACTGTGAAATTTCATTGGCATTTTCCTTCTTTGGTATCAGGAAAATATGTGCATCATTTAGTCCATTAGCCATTATTCCGTGAAAAAGAAAATCATTAACCATACGGGTTAAGTCTTCCTAAACAATGCCCCAGACGTTCTGATAGAATAGCGCAGTGATACCATCGGGTCCTGGAGCTTTTTCTTGGTGCATCATAAATAGCGTTGTTTTAACCTCTAATTCCGAAACAGCCGCAGTAAGCCTTTCATTTTTCTGGTCAGTAATAGTTGTGGTAACATTCTCTATGGCCTCTGCAATGAGTTGTGGGTTAGATGATTGGAATAACTCCTGAAAATAATTAGTAACAATGACTACTAATTTCTCCTCATCTTCCACTCTCGTTCCTGATGAGTCCACTAGATTCGTGATTTTATTCCTCGCTCTTCTTTGTCTAGTGGTGGAATGAAAGAATTTTGTGTTGGAATCACCCTCTAAGAGCCAAAGAATTCTACTTTTTTGTTTCCAGAACAGTTCATCTGCCTTAAGGGCATCATTAATTCTTTAACAGCTCCCGCTATCTCTCCTGTTGTAGCTCTGTCCTCCGAATAAAGATTGTCAACCTTAGCTTTAAGCTCTTCGATCATCTTAGCTGAGTTTAATTTCCTCTCTCTCTTCCATAGTGATAATGATTTTCTACAGCTAGATATATGATCCATTATGGTCGCCGTGGGAGATAGCTTAGGACTACTCCACCCGTCAAGAACTATCTGTCTTAACTTATCACTCTCTAGCCATCACTTGTCAAATTTAAACGATTTCTTCTTCCTAGTTGGCTTCGAAAGTATCTATGCCATTATCGGACGATGATCCGATCCCCACATTTGGAAATATTGGACTTTTGAGTGTGGAAATTCTTCATGCCAGTTTTCATTACCAAGAGCTCGATCTAGTCTACATCAAACAGTATCATTTGGTCGTTTACCAACCAATGACAATTGGTTTCTGATACAAGGGAACTCCAACATCCCGCAATCTGATATCATTTGATTAAAAGAAATAAATGATGAGTCAGATCGTTTCCTCCCACCTTCTTTCTCGTGATGGCCTGTAATTTCATTAAAATCACCAATCATGAACCAAGGTCCATCTTTGTTTAGTGAGAAACGCGTAAGACGTTCCCATATTTGGTCTCTTCTTTCCAATACAGGATCCCCATAAACAAATGTCATATAGACTTTTTTCCATTAATGACTGCTTGTACATCAATCATTCGGTTATTAGAAAATAAAACATTAACGTGAAATTCATCAATAAAAAACAATGCTAAACCACCAGATTGGCCAATGGGCTCAACTGTAGATAGCTTATTAAAACCTAAATCAACCTGAATGTCTTGCAACATCCGCTTTTTATTCTTAGTCTCGAACAAGAGTCCTGGGCGATGCTTCAAACACATTTCCTTGAGGCGTCAAACTGTGAGGTCATTCCTTATCCCTCGACAGTTCCAACTAATTATCTTCATCGATGGAGGGGTGAATTTTTGGAATCCACCATACCATTCTTCATATTCGTTTTCAAGCTCCGAGCTGTTGATGTCGGTTTTGTTCCCCTTCTAGCACGTCCAATACTCCTTTGAATTGTTGATCTTGTATTAATTCTTGGAGAAGCACGTCTCTGAGAATCCTCCAAGTGAGTTAATGAACGAGTAGTATATCTTGTAATCGCATTATCAGTCTCCGCATTATGTCCATTGTATTCCTTGTCTACAATCATAAGGATTGGTGGTGCTGGTACCAGTTGATCCATTTCATTTTTGTTGTTCATCCGTTCTAGCTCATCAATCAGCAAATCATCATCATCGACTACAATCAGTTCGTTCCCAACTATTGTATCCGGCATCTCCTCATCGACTATGTTTTTATCATTGCCCTTTTTCGTCCTTGAAGGCACCAATCGTTAAAGCATCATTGGGATGGATAAGTGTATCTATTGTCCAATTCTGCTCCATAAGAGAGACAGACGGGTTTCGGAAGGTGATGTTATCCTCGTTAAGAACTGAATTATCCTTTCTTGTTTCCTTAGAGTTTGAGATTTTGGTTGTTGGTATGGCTTTGTCAACTCTACGGACTGTTGGCGATTTTGGTTCTTTAACTTCAGATCGTGCATTAGTATCACCTACTTTCAAGGGCCGAGGCTTCTCTCGCCACACCTGGTCTCTTCTTTTATCCCCTTTAAGCTTTTCAGAAATTCCGATACGAGTGTGGGAATATGGCTTATATAGTTTGTCTTGATGATATGCTTCTCTTATCTCGATTGCTTGATGAAATCTTCACCTTTGGAATTGTCGTGTAAACATGGTCCAATGAAGCCTCATTCTGCTTCGTTTTAATCTCCATAGGTTTAAGTGTGCAATCATTGATCTCATGTGACATATGACCACAAGAAGAGAAATGTTTAAAGAGCATCACATAGTGTAGCTTGATTGTTATGTTCTCTTTGTTTCTTATAAGAAGCTTACAGGAAAACTTCAGAGGTTTGGAAGAGTCAATCCCCACTTGGATTCTTCCTTCAGTTGTGTCTACATTCTCTACTTTCCCAAGTCTCTTGCCAATAGCCTCCAGATTTTGTTCAGTGCATAGGTGTAAGGGGATACCATGAAGCTGAATCCAGAATGGGATTATCGAAAGATATTCCACAGCCACTATTGGCTCCCAACGGACAAGGACAAACATACAAAAGTTGTAGTGAAAGGGTCCTTTGTCTAGAACAGAATTCAGATCATCTTCATTATCAAAATTGTATAAGAATCTCCCATTACCTAAGTTACATGCCGAGATCCTCTCATACATTCCCCACTTCTCAAGCATAGTAACAGTGAGTCGATCAACATTCTGTTTTTTGGGTTTAAGATCTTGCCTATAAGTGACAAGCCGTATTCTTGAATCAAGTTTTCATCAGCATGGTCGGGTAACAAGATGGGCTCTTCATCATCGTCCATGAGGATGTCTTTACCCTTACTCGATTCCATTCTGTAACTAACGTCCAAAGAAACTATAGTATCGGACACAAGGACTTATTCTTTTAGATCACAAGGGTGACCAGAGACTGTTATTGTGATCGTTATATCACAATATCTGTATGAATATTCAGGTCGTAACTTACTGATCACGAAGATGATCGGTACAAAGATGATCACAATGATGATCACAACAAGAATGGAACGACCACAAAGATGATCGAGAGTTCGTTTTTCCGTGATGAAGTTATAGGGTTCTGATCGTGTACGGTCGATGCAAAACTCCAATTGGTCATCGGAAATCGTCGGAAGTTTGTACCTTGGATGATGAACCACCGTGAGTTGGTAATCGTCAAGGAAGCGTCTTAGGGTTTTCGTCGAAGGCTCGAAGAAGAGACTTATGACGTTTGATGTCGCAGTGGAGTGATGATCAAAGGTGGTGGATGTCTGGAGATCGTGAACGCGCCGGAGTGATGATCAAAGGTGATGGATGTCCCCGTCTCAAATCTCCTTTTCGCCGCCTAGGGTTTTTTGTCCTTTTCTGGATAAGTTTACAAGTTACAGATGTTTCCCATTCCTCGAAGTCATAATGGATTGTTTCAACTGTAAAATTACTCCATTTATAGAGTGGAAAAGTGAAAATTCTATTATTGAGTGAAAACTAGAAATGAGTTGGAGAAGAGTTTACTCTAAAATAAAATTTTACTCTATTATAAAGTGGGGTTGGAGATGCTCTTAGGTGAACTTTTTATTAGTTTATGGGTAAATATGAATATATCATGAGAGGTGAGAGAGTTATATCGTATGAATAGGTGATACTTTCTAAATATTGTGGGGTAAAAGTATTATTCATTGGGATTTTCTTTTTTCTTCTCTAAGGAAAGTAACTTTTTGGAAATAAACAAAATTGAAAATTATAATAAGAGCTTTGCTCAAGAATATTTTGGGCCTAGATAATGAGTTCTGTAAGGGTTTAAATTGCTCCATTTTTGTCAACGGGCTCGAAGTTACTTTGAAATCTTTAAGTCGACCAAAATTGACAACTGTATTTTTATGTGCGACATTTCCGAATCAACCAAAATTTTACTAAACTACAATGTATTTGTTTTTATTATGTGGACAAACACTGTTGTATTTCTTTCCAATGTGGAAATAAAAGGATATGCTATTTTGGCTGAATATACATATTTTTAGTCGGTAGCCACTTCAATTTTGAAATACTACACCTTAAGTGATAAATTAACTAAACTAAATTAGTACATATAGATGATCTCTAAAATACTTTAAAATAAAAGAAGTACAAATTTTCAGATGTCACTTTTCTAGAAATATCAAATACTTTTTAAAAGAAAAGAAATTATTATCTCAATGTAAAATAAAATTCTCTTATGCTGTTAAATTCTTGATATAAGTTTCCATATGAAACTTTGAACCTAAACAAAAAATGATTTACAAAATTGAAAATCAATGCATTACGCTAGTCAAATTCAGTTTTACCAAAAAAAAAAAAAAAAAAAAATCTAAATTTGTTCTTACCAATAAAATAGTTTAAAACCATCTCCAATGGAGGCTCCTAGTAGGAGTTTATAATGAAAATATTGTAAAAAAAAGAGAGAAGAAAATAAGATAAAAATCGGTTATTAGCATAGAATTTTAAGATTGTTAAGTTGATTAGTTGAGATTAAAATAAAATAAAAACTTATGTTTCCCTCTCTTCTCTCTCTCCTTTTGTTTTTAAGAATTTTAAAAAGGTTCTACAATTGGAATCATAAATTCTAATTAATCTTTAAAAAAATTCTTTAATTTAAATGATTTCAAAATTTATAACTAAAATAATCTAAAAAATATATTAGGGGTTCTTAGCATTAGAAATTCTATAAATTGGGTAAAAGGAGCAAGCGTTATAATTAAAAAGTTAGTTACATTTTATTGTTTATATATATATATATATATATCGTGCCTGACCTTTAGTTACATTACATAACAATAATTTAGAATGGTAACGTTTAAGAAATCTTTGTAAGAATTTTTCTTGCGGATAAAGCTATCATTTTCTGGTATTGCTGGTGATGGACCAACGTGTTCTTACCGACTTGTACTCTGTACTCAGATCACCATTAGTTTTTTTGTTTTGTAATTATTGTGGCTGTTGTAAGAGAAAACAAAGAGACGAATCATGGAGTCACATGCATTCATGAGATTCGTAACGTCACATTATCCATCTCTCTCTCTCTTTTATTTTGTATTTTAAGTAAATTAAATATCGTAAGAGTGGCGAAGATCACGGGTTACTACCCGCCAAAATCTACTCGCCATCATGTAAACGCGTCCATAACTTCATTTTAGTTTACTTCACTGTTAAGTAATCGGAATTTTAATAAGTCTAGCTAAAACCAGTTCTTATTTTTTTTATTCTATTTACTTTTTACCTTAGAGAAAAAAATAATCGGGGGGGACAACCTTAAGGTACTTTTAATTTCACTGTTTATCATAAAATATAGGCTCATATAGCTCTATGCTTAGTAGTTAAAAAAAAAAAAAAAAAAAAACAGAATAAGAAAAATACGCGAGATTCTATAATAATAATAATATTATTTTTTGATAAAATGTAAATTATTATTATCAAATGAAGAGTTACACCAGCTATAAGTAGCTTAGGTAAAAGCTTTTTTTTATTCTATAATATTATTTGTGAAATATATTTGAAAAATTACAATTTATTTATGTTGTAAGATATAATATATGTCAATATAACTAGTAGAATTAGTGGACAGAAAAATAATTAATAGAATTAAAGAAAATTATTTTTTTTTTATAAAATGTAGTTTTGCCAATGAAAAACTGAAACTTTCGATATGAATTTAGTTTTAATAAATGATCATTAAATTAAAGAAGAAAGAACCGTTGGTAAAACCAACATATTACCCGAGCTGTGCCACCATTAATAGCTTACAGAAGCAATTAAAAATATAATGCCCCATTTTGTAATAATTTTTATATCAATACATATTATAATCGCATAGCCAAAAACATCAAACCAAATTATATTTATAAAACATTGTTTCTATAAAATTGTTTATCAAACTTTTAAAATTGAAATTCCTTAACATTTCTCATTGGTTTGATAAAATAGTTGAGTTATAAATCTCTCGTATAACATAGTTGAACGAAAAAAATGATTTTGTCAGTTCTAATTTTAAATAATTTTTTTTTGCATATGCTACCAGAATTAGAATAATCAATAGTATGTGATAAACAATTCATGAAATGATAGAAATATGCTTTAAAAATCTAGCATTTAGACTTTTTAAACTTTTTTGGAAGACTTCAAATATAATTTTGGTTAAAAAGATCAAAAATGATTTAGTAGAGTGTAAAATAATAATTTTTCAATAACAAAAATGTCTTGTAGATTGAACAATTAGAAACAAAGATGGTGACAAAAGAAGAAGCTAAATTGACTTTTTTTACCATAAGTTTTTAAATTAAATTTGTTTATATATTATGAAACTTTTTAATTGATTGTTTCACTACTCGAGTGCTACATTATCATGGACTTCATATCATACTTATCCATTTCAAATATTATAGAGTCTTTGCAGAGCCGGTCCTGAGCCCAAGCAGAGCAAGCATTCGCTTGCGGCCCTTTTTTAGTTTTAAAAATTTTTAGTTAAGAAAACGGCCTATTTTTTAAAGATGATAAAGTTTTTGGCCTATTTTTTCGTTGTAGATTGCGGCCTTTGAAATTTTTTTAAATCTCCATAAGCAGAAGTTTCATTTTTTCCCCACTATGGCATGGCTCTGCATATTACGTTGGTTCTATATGGATGGTTTACATAATCCGTCATTATTCTGTCGATAAATATCAACAGATTAAGTAGTGGATACTAGCTACAATTTTTTATTTTTGTCTACATTTTAAATTTCACTTTGGGAGATTTGAACCCTTGATATTTGACGATAGCTAGGGTCTTGAAGCCACTAGACTATGAAGCTCTCACCGATATTAGCTACAATTTATCAATGGAAATATGCATGGATTATGTATGCATATTTCCATTGGTACTCCATTGCTAAAAATCATGTCGCTAATCTTAGAAATCCATGGATAAATTGTCCACTGGTTATCATATTATATACTCTAAAATTAAGTAACTAACACCTAGAGTTTAGGTCTACTATGCAAATTTTCATATATGTTATTTTACCCTCACTCTCTCACTCTCTCTCACTCGCTCATTTTTTCTATTTTTTTCCATAATATACAAACCATATTAGATATACGAACTAATGAAATTTATTTTTGGGTTTAGGGTGTATATTTTTGGTTTAGGATATATATTTTGGGTTAAGGGTATATATTTTGGGTTTAGTGTTTTTATTTTGGGTTAGGGTTTATATTTTGGGTTTAGGATTTATATGTTGGGTTTAGGGTTTATATTTTGAATTTATGATTTATATTTTGGGTTTATGATTTATATTTTGAGATTTAAGCTTTATATTATGTGTTTATGGTCTATATTTTGTGTTTAGTGTTTATTTTTTGGTTTAGGCTTTATTTTTGTTATGGTCACTATTCACTATTGAATTAAAAATATATTCATTTTCAATAACTTTAATCGTGTTAAATTTAGAAAGAAATATTTGTTTTTGTATAACATTTTGTTTTTTAATATTTTAATTTTATTGTATTATTTGACAATAAAAAGATTAGAGGGTGAAAATTAAAAATGTTAAAAAAAGAAAAGAAAAACAATTTTGCAAGAGAGATAGAAGGGGTTAAAAAGAGACAATGGTTATATAATTATACATTTACACCTAAAAATCTCATTATACAAAAAATGGTTACATAATTTTCAATATACTAATGTATGTTGAGAAAATTAACCCATAAATAAACTAAATATGTCATTAAAATTAGAGAGATTTTCAAAATACCATCAGAAATTAGGTTTATTCCAAAAATAACACACACTCTCAAAAGTTCCAATAATACCATATATTTTTTAAAATATATCACAAAAATGTTTTTGTTCCAAAAATACAACAAAATTTGAAATAACTTTATAATTTCAAATTTAAACCCTAAAACCAAACCAAACCCTACCCCCTTCAAAACTAAACCCTAAACTCTATTTAGTGAACTCAAACCCAAAATTGTAAATTCTAAACCATTAAAATTCACTTTTTATGTTTGTGGTACTTTTGGAACATATGAGAGTATGTGATATTTTTGGAACTTTTGGGAATGTGTGCTATTTTTGGAATTTGAACTTCTTTTGATGGTATTTCAAGGAATTCCTCTTACAATTAACAAAACATATATTAAAAAATGAGGAATTCCTTGAAATACCATCAAAAGAAGTTAAAATTTCAAAAATACCACATACTCCCAAAAGTTCCAAAAATATCACACACTCCCAAATGTTTCAAAAATACCACAAAAATAAAAAAGTGAATTTTAAAAGATTAGAATTTAAATTTTTGAGTTTGGGTTCACTAATTAGAGTTTAGGGTTTAGTTTTGAAGGGGGGTGAGTTTGGTTTTGGAGGTTTTAGGTCTAAATTTGAAGTTTTAAAGCTATTATAAATTTGTGGTATTTTTAGAACAAAAACATTTGTGTGGTATTTTTGAAAAACTTGTGGTATTTTTGAAAAAATTTGTAGTATTTTTGGAACTTTTAAGAGTGTGGTATTTTTGAAATATAACTAGTTTTTGTAGTATTTTTGAAAATGCCCCTTAAAAAATACATAATATCTATTGTTGGGGTAGGGTGGCGTGAGTAATACTGCTCCATTTATAATCTGTCCATAATTTATAGAACATATTTAAAACTAACAAACATTAAATTTTAAAAATAAATTATGACTAACTATGACGTCCTCTCTACTCTGGGTGCTTTTTAACCGAAAACACCTTGGTATCTTCTTGCTTCCAGTATGCAACCAAGCCTTCAAATATGGTTTCGTTACACTTCAAATGCCTCTTCCCAGTTTTCTTCCACTCGTTCCATGAATGGATGTGTCGAGAAAACTTTGTTACACCCTTCTAGTGGAACCTCTTTCGTACTTGAGAAGTGATACTTGGGTCCTAGTGAAGTCTTGGTGTAAAAATATTAAATATTAAATATTAAAATTAGTAATCTATTATAGAACTTAATTTTATTGTTGTATATAAATATGTGATGATCATTTCATTTTTACTAATATCCTGAACCAGATTTTCTTATCACGACTTGGCACATCCTAATTATACTTTCCAATACGATCAAGTAATAACCCTTTTATCATCAGTTTTATGTTCATCATGTTCCTTGAGTCTTCGAACCACATCGTCCCAGGTTCCGTACATGGAGAAAGCGTGGCCAACCGCTCCCATCCTGACTCAATAAGTCTATGATGCACGGGAATGTGAGTTTAGTGGCGTATCTCGTACTTGTAACGTCTCAGAAACGGGGACCCAACGGAAACTCCTAAAAACGTCTCCTAGATGTTTCTAATTGTACTTACCTGCATCTTAATAACATGACTCTAATTTTAAAAATCGTTTCTCATAATTGCCTTTTTCTTATCATGCTTTCATTTTAAATGGAGTCTTCAACTAAGTAATTGCTATTAAACTATGGCTTAGTGTTTTTTATGTTGCGAGTCTGTATATTTACAACATATGGATATTGTCATCTTATATATCTATTGACGTATTTATGTTGTATATGTATCTAGAAAATTTTAGTTCTGTATATTTACAACATATGGATATTGTCATCTTATATATCTATTGACGTATTTATGTTGTATATGTATCTAGAAAATTTTAGTTTGTTGTTTCCCGTCCCCGTTTCCGTACTCATTTTCGATTCCCGTACCCATCTCAGTGCAACTTAGGAATAAGTTAATCATCAATACTCATGTAGCCCAAAGGATGATGCTTTGCGAGACCTCCAGATGTTGGTGCTAAAGGCTCGTGTAACATTACCCTAATAGCTCCGGGTGTAGAAGTCTAGGCTGAAGCAGCCGACAATGATCCAAAATCGGCCACAGAATAATCGAGTGGCCCCTAAATATATGGGAAGTTCGGTTGTACGAAAAACGACCGTAATTTCTACGATTACCGTTGGATCTAAAATTTTGACAGTGGTTATTACAAATGTTCCTGAGTTGTTTCCAGTGAAGACCTTCACCGGATTGATCGGCTTATGAGTGCATCGGAAACCTTGTAACGAGCTATAATTTGGAATATTTATTTGTAAAATATGAGTGTAATTTGAATGAGAAATGGAGGTGTAAACAGAGCAACTTAAACATGCATAAACACAAAATGTTGACTAAGTACAACAAGTGGTTTTTGATGTTTCTGCATTTTAGTGATTTTAGGGAATCATTTAGCATCATTTTAGGGTCCTTTACTTGTAAATATGTTGCATCCATAGACTTTATTAGTAAGTTTTCATGTGTTAGGAAGTTTTACATTAGTACTTGCATACATATGCATTTTGGAGATTTTTCATAACTTTCAGGTGCTTTCAGAACGTTATTGCAATTTGGAGAAGGAAAGGAAAATGCGCGGAATGGAACCAACTCAAGTGTAGCTCAAGTCAAATCCGACCAAACCATGTAGCCCACCATCAAGCCAAGACAAAACCGGCTCGATCAAACGCGCCCTTCACCTCGATCACCATGAAGCCAAGCTCGATGGCTAGGTCCCTCACCTCGATCACCATCGAGCCCAACTCAATGGCCCGGTCCTTCACCTCGATCACCATCGAGTCCACCCCGATGGCTCGGCCTTGTTCCCCTTGATCTCGGCACCTCAACCTCGGCACCTCGATCATCTTCTCTCGGCACCTCGAGCCCGCCCAATCTTCACCTCGATGGCCCGGCCAAGCACCTCGATGGCCCGGGACAAGCACCTCGATATCTAGGCCCAACTTCTAAGCCGTCTCGATCACACCTTCAACATGGCTCGATCACATCACGATCGAGCCAAGCAGCTCCGACCCGACAAGCTCGGTTCTAGGATAAACAAGACCCAAGACCCAATTTAATCATTACGCTTTGTATTTTATTCATTTTTAGGGCTTTTTCAAACACTATAAAAGCCCTAAAACGCCTCCATTTCGAACAAGCTTTAATTTTTAGCCATTTTTGGTCTTGTTTTAGGTTTATATTTTTCTCTGTTTTTGTTCTTCATGTTCTTCATCTAAAACCCATATCTTTGCTTAAGTTTATGTTTACCTTCGATTTCTTCATGTTTCATGATTAGATTTAGACTGTGAACTATCCAGTGCATGTTGATCTATATTTTTATGCTTTTAATCTCGTCTTTCACCTTGATCATTTTCTCTAGGTTACTACTGTTTCATTGCTACTCTGTTTTTCTGGGTTAGTGTTCTTGCTGTTCATCATCTTCATGATGTTTTCAACTTATTGTTCCAATCTGTTTATCATCGTTGGCTTTTGATTCGAATGTCTTATTTGGTAGTTATGATTTCCTTTTTTTTTATTATTTCGCACCAAACATGCGTAGTGAGTAGTTACCTTAGGTTCCTGAGGATGGGGTAGACTGGTGTTGATTTATTGTTCCTCCTAGGCTCCTAAGTTTGATTTCATATAGATCCATTCTGTTTCATTGCTTTTCATGCTGATTTCTTTCTGATCAATTGAAATATGATTTTAGGCATTTCAGCACTTAGAAGGTGTTCAATGAAATTCCTGAACATGGTGATTTCAGAGATTTGCACATCCTAGCCTAAGAGATTAGATGTTTAGGGTGCTTATTGTCTTTAGTAGATTGGTTCTTCATGCCTACTAGGTAGTGTACCGTTAACGAGAGTTAGTCTGGTGATTGCTTAGGATGATTCCATTTATCAAGAGATTGGACTTGGTTGCATATGTATTTGTTGTCTAGGGGTACCTCATTTCTTGAAGTATGTTGGGAGTTTAGAGAGATTAGGAAGGATCTCTGGTCAATTACCTTCATCTCGGGAACTGCTTACATTTGATTGCACTTTTACCCATCTTGCTTTTCTGTCTACGTTCTCTAGCTTTCTATCTTTCATTTATGCATGCTTACTCTCATTTATGTTTTTACTTCATGTATGTTTACTATGTTATGTTCATATTTAGCTTGAATTAGTAGTTCCATAAGCATCTAGATTTCTAGCATCACACCCATTTGGATTGACACCTATCTATACCGCAATGACATGTCTGTGTGATAGGAATTGATAATCCCTTGATACACCACTATACCACTCTGACACTTAAAATACGTGTTATCAATTTGGTGTTGTTGCCAATTGGGTGTTTTTTTGTTTGTTCCAATTGTTGAAGACATTCGTGCTCTTGAAAGGAAATACTCTCGCGTATGACATGAGCAAGAACGCTTGGAATCCCTAAGAATGTTAGATTTTTAAATGGAGGACAACGCTAACCACGATCACCAGCACACCATTGGTGCTGGTGATAACCCGAACACTCACACACAACGTCATGGAATCACACCTCCTGCTGTACAGAACAACAATTTTGAGATCAAGCACAACTTGATAGCTATGGTATAGGGGAAGAAATTCCATGGTTTGCCAATGGAGGATCCACTCGACCACCTAGACAAGTTTGATCGTTTCTATAGTCTCACCAAAATCAACAGTCTGAGTGAGGACGCATTTAAGTTGCGTCTCTTCCCATTCTCTTTGGGAGAGAAAGCACATCAGTGGGAGAAGTCTTTGTCCATAAACTCAATCATTACATGGGACGCTTGCAACAAAGATTTTCTTGACAAATTCTTCTCCACATCTCATAATGTAAGATTGAGGAATGACATCTCTGGTTTCGCGTAGCGAAACGCTGAAACATTCTCGGAGGCATGGGAACGATTCAAGAATTACACTCTGTAGTATCCTCATCATGGTTTTAGAAAATCATCCCTCCTTAGAACACTCTATCGTAGTGCTCAACTGAAGATACGCAAGTTGCTTGACACTGCAAGCAACAATAATTTCCCCAACAAGAGTGTTGATGACGGTTGGGAACTTATGGAGAGCCTTGCTCAATCAGACAACATATATAGTGAGGACTATGATCGCGCACCTCGTGGTGTCTCTAAAATTGATGATAAAACAAGGAAGGATATAAAGGCTCTTAATGATAAGTTGGACAGGCTACTACTTGGTCAACAACACCAAGTTCACTTCATCACTAATGAAGAGCAGATTCAGATTTAGGCTGGGGAGGCTACCTAGCAAGAGGAGATTAGCTATGTGCAGAATCAGGGTGGCTATAACAAAGGTTTCATCAACTACTCCAACAACCCTAGTCTTTCATATCGTTGCAACATTGTACCTAACCCTCAAGATCAAGTATATCCACCGCAACCATAGAAGCCTATTCAACCATTCATTAAATACGCTCATAATTGTGTTTTCTTCCCAAAGAAACACCAACAAGGTGGTTTTCAACAACCACAACATCCGCCGCAATAGGCCGGTGCACCTCTTGGTTTCACCTCTAACCAACCTCCAGCTCAACCTTCCAACATTGAAGCAATATTACAACAACTTCTCTAAGGTCAGGCCACCACTTCAACCAAACTGGCTGACCTAAAAACGCATATCGATTGTTCATATAATGACCTTCATCAAAAATTTGACGCTTTGACCTCTAAGGTCACATATATGGAGAGCATGGGTGCATCCTCTTCTGCAACCAAGCCAACAACTTAGCTCCTAGGGAAGTCTATTCAAAACCCCATGGATTTTGCTCATGTTAATGCCATTACATTACGGAATGGAAAGGCGTTACCACCACGCCAGTCTACTCTTCCCACTGAGGACAATGTTGACCAAGCTGGGGGGGGGGATTGTATTTAAATTATGTAGAGGATGAAGAACCTGCAAAGACTGATTCTCAGAAGCTATCACAACCACAATAAGTTGTTGTTATCAATCCAAATCTAGCTGAGCAATCATCTGCAACGCAGGAGAAGGATACACCCTTCGTGCCACCACCATACGTTCCGAGATTGCCTTTCCCTTCCAGATTCAAGAAGGAAATCATGGCAAAGTACAAGGGAGTTTTTGAAAAGTACATGAAAGATACTGAAATTAAGGTGCCACTTCTTGATGCAATCACCTTGATGCCTCCATACAAGAAATTTCTGAAAGATGCTATCACCAAGAGAGGCAAGGAAATTCAGGGAATGGTATTTTTAAGTGAAGAGTGCAGTGCAATCATAAAAAGGACTTCAATCCCAAAGAAATTATCTGATCCAAGATCATTTACTTTACCTTGTTCACTAGGTCCTTTGTCTTTTGACAAGTGCATGTGCGATTTAGGAGCCTCGATCGGCCTTATGCCTCTATTAGTTGCTACAAAGATATGTCATAACAATTTCAAGTCCTGCAATATATCTTTGGTACTTGAAGATCGATTAGTGCGAATTCCACATGGAATTCTTGAAGAACTACTTGTGAAGGTTGGAGTAGCTGAAATCCCAACCGATTTTGTTGTTTTAGATATGAGTGAGGAACCTAGGAATCCTCTGATTCTGGGTAGACCATATTTAGCAACTGTTGGAGTTATTATTGACGTTTAGAAGGGGAAGATTCAGCTGAATAAGTGATGATGAAACCAACTGCAGACGGGGAGATCTTCTACATCGAAGAGATGGATCAAGTTGCTGATGAATTTTTGGAAGAGATTAATGAAGAGGATCATCTGGGAACCGCATTAACAAAGAATGGGGACAAAGGGTATCTACACGATGAATCTTTGGGGTACAAGATGATTACTCACATGGATCATTGGAACCTGAAGAACCATTCGAAGATATGCAAGGACCAGAAAGTATGGTGTTCTTAGTTGCTGAGAAGGTTAAGCTCAAGCATAAGCAAGCAAAATCTGCAACATCTGAGGACTGTTCTGAACTTAAAGCACCATATGTGGAACTGAAACCGCTTCCAAAAGGGCTAAGGTACGCTTTTCTTGGACATAGTAAATGATGAACTTAGTGATGAAGAGTTGAATTTGCTGCTGACTGAAATAAGGGAATTTAGGAGAGCCATAGGGTATTGATTGGATGACATTAAAGGAATATCACATTATCTATGCACTCATAGAATCAATCTTGAAAATGAATCCTACACTAGCAGTGAACGCTAAAGAAGGCTAAACCCTAATTTGAAAGAAGTGTTAAAAAGGAAATCTTTAAGCTGATGGTTGCTAGTGTTATCTACACTATCTCAGATTGTACTTGGATATCACCAGTTCATTGTGTCCCAAAAAAGGGAGGAACTACGGTGATAAAAAACGATAAGGATGAACTAATACCAACCCGAACTGTCATTGGTCATAGAATGTGCATTGATTACATGAAGTTGAATGCTGCATCTAGAAAAAATATCATTTCCCATTACCCTTCATCGACCAAATGTTAGAACACCTAGCAAACCACCCTTACTACTGTTTTCTTGATTTTTCCAAATCCCTATCCACCCTCAAGATCAGGAAAAAACCATATTCACATTCCCGTACGGTACTTTTGCATATATAAGGATGCCATTTGGCCTTTGAAATGCACCTGCTACCTTTCAAAGGTGCATGAATTCAATCTTTTCATATTTAATTGAGGAAATAGTAGAGGTGTTCATGAATGATTCCCCCGTGTACGACTCTTCTTTCCCCTCTTGCTTATTTAATTTGTGCAGGGTACTCACCATGTGCGAGGAAAAAAGCTTGGTCCTAAACTGGGAAAAATGTCACTTCATGGCGAGGGAAGGAATTGTCCTGGGTCCAAAATCTCTGAAAAAGGGATAGAAGTAGACAAGGCAAAGATTGATGTCATGATGAAACTACAACCACCGACGACAATGAAGGATGTGAGGAGTTTTCTAGTGCATGCCGGGTTTTACAGAAGATTTATCAAAGACTTTTCAAAAATAGTAAGACCTATGACAAGGCTATTATGCAAGGAAAATTGAGTTTGACTTCGATTCTGAATGTCTCAAGGCTTTCCACCACATCAAGGAAGCCTTAGTATCTGCCCCTATAGTACAAGCCCCAAACTAGGATTACCCATTTGAGATCATGTGTAACACGTCTAACTACGCAGTTGGAGTAGTTTTGGGGCAGAAAATAGATAAGAAGGTGCATGTAATATACTACACCAGTAGATTCATGGACGATGCTCAAGTGAAATACGCTACAACAGAGAAGGAGTTGCTAGCAGTCGTCTTCGCATTTGAGAAATTCAGAAGCTACCTGGTCGGTTCAAAGGTTATCATCTACACTGATCATGCAATGCTGAAGCATATCTATGCAAAGAAAGAGACTAAACCAAGGCTGTTAAGGTGGATTCTTCTACTGCAAGAGTTTGACATGGAAATAGTGGATAAGAAGGGAATCAAAAATGGGGTAGCAGATCACCTATCTAGGATGTGAATTGATGAGTCAATTCCAATTGATGACACAATACCAGAGGAACAACTAATGGTGATTCAAAGTTGTGTCTTTGTAGAGGCTGAAGTTGTAACAAAAAAGGCAACATCATGGTATGCATAGTTAACTTCAAGGTCTGCGGAGCAATTCTTGAAGATTTAAATGATTATAAGAAGAAGAAGAAGTTCCTGAGTAATGTAAATCATTACTATTGGGATGACCCTTTTCTTTACAAGAAAGGTCCAGATGGGTTATTCAGAAGGTGCATAGCCGAAGATGACGTTAAAGGAGTTTTGGAACACTGTCATGGTTCTTCCTATGGAGGACACTTTGCAACATTCAAGACTGTTCAGAAGCTCCTACAAGCTGGTCTATGGTGGCCATCCATATTTAAGAACGTACATGGTTTCATATCCAAATGTGACCCTTGTCAAAGAGCTGGAAACATTGGTAGAAGAAATGAGATGCCTCATAACCCAATCTTGGAAGTGGAAGTGTTCGATTTTTGGGACATTGATTTTATGGGACCATTAAATCCCCCATCTTTTGGGAACAACTATATTTTTGTAGATGTCGATTACGTCTCAAAATGGTTGGAAGCAGTTGCTTGTCCTACCAACGATGCTAAGGTAGTTCTGAAGCTGTTCAGAAGTGTGATTTTCCCAAGATTTGGGGTTCCTAGGGTAGTAATCAGCAATGGTGGTTCCCACTTCATAAATAAGGTTTTGAAAACTTGTTAAAGAAATATAGAGTGAAAAATAAGGTAGCAACGCCTTATCATCCCCAAATGAGTGGACAAGTTGAAGTCTCAAACAGGCAGATCAAGGCCATTTTGGCAAAAGTTGCAGGAACATCAAGAAGAGATTGGTCAGCAAAGCTGGATGATGCACTCTGGACATATATGATGGCTTTTAAAACCCCAGTTTGACAAACACCTTTCTAGCTCCTCTACGGGAAAGCATGTCATCTACCAGTTGAAGTCGAGTACAAAGCACTTTGGAAAACTAAGCTCCTGAATTTTGATCTAAAGATGGCTCGGGAAAAGAGGGAGATAGACCTACATGAAGTCAATGAAATCATGCTCGATGCTTATGAGAGTTCCAGAATATACAAAGAAAGGAGCAAGGCGTTTCATGATAAGAAGATTTTGGCAAAGAGTTCAAGGCTGGTGACCAAGTGCTTATATTCAACTCAAGCGTCAAGTTGTTCCCAGGAAAGCTCAAATCAAGATGGTCTGGACCATTTTCAGTCAAGGAAGTTCTACCATATGGTGCAGTGACCCTTATTTCAAATTCTGGGGGATAGTTTACAGTGAATGGGCAACGAATCAAACTTATATAGCTGACAGAGTCATTTTAGTAGGGACATTGGTTCTCCTTAGGGAACCGTCTCAGGGTCAATAAATTGAAAGCAGGAAGTCAATAAATTGAAAGCAGGAAGTCAAGCTTAGTGAATTTAAACAAGCTCACTTGGGAGGAAGTCACATGTTTATCATTGTACATACAAAATTTTCAAGTTTATGTTTCGTCCTTCTTTTGATGCATTTACGTTTTTATTTGGATTGGGTGGTTTAGGTACTTTGAGGTCATACCCTGGAAACACGAACATTTCATGATCAAGCCAAGGGTAAATTTTGGTCGAGTCGCGGATAGCACTGCATCGAGTCACGTCTTCCGTTTGAGATCGAGCCACATGTGTTTGGGACCATGCTGAAGACGTGATTGAGTCCTGCTTCAGCCTCGATCGAGCTGCTCAAGGAACATGACAATGCTTTTATCGAGTCGTGCCTAATTTGTGATCAAGCCAAAGGAGCAAGTGCCGGCTTGATCATTTCTATCGAGCAACTCTAAAACTCGATCGAGCTATGTTCAAGCCCATCGAGCCATGTGAAGAACGTGATCAAGCCACATGTGATCGAGCCGAGGTATCATTGTCATCGAGAAAACGTGTCGTCGCATCGTTTCATCAAGCCACCATCGTATGCCATCGATCCAAAACAATGCTCGATCAATCTGAGCTTCCAAAACTCACTTCCATCACCCTCATTGTTTCCTCTTTGAACCTCATCCACGTAAATCACCTTTGCCTCTCCTCCATGAACCTTCACTTTACTTAACATCCACAAGCTTCAACAACACTTCTCCTCCACATGAACATCTCGACCCTCACTCTATATAAGGGAGTTCCTACTTCTCTAATAATCTCATCACTTTCATATAACCATAACTATTTTGAAATCACCTTCTTTGATCAACGGATTTAACTGCATTCTCAAGATTTAACATATTTCAAGAATCATCAACTTTGATTTTTGACTCTTAAACTTGAGAAAACTTAATTCAAATTTTTTGAAATTCGGTTATGGTTTCAACCCTTTTTGGAAGTTTTTGTTCCTTGGTTTTTGAAGGTGTACTCCGAAGGTTTAACACATCGATTTTGACTATACTTAATTCTAGGTTTTTATGTTTGGTAGAATCCTTCAAATACGCTTTCACATAACGCAACTTAACGACTCTAATTTCTTTTACAGAAATCGCCATGTCAAATAGAGGAACGTCTGACAGTTCGAGTGAGCCTTCAGTTGAGGAAATATACATGACCCTGATGCAAGTAAACTTTGCAAAATCAACATTCCCAGATTCAGAGGCCTTGGGAAACCTTGGCATCCTCGAGCAGGTCAAGGACATATTGGGGTACGTGGGAATATCAAGTATGCTTGGAATGGAACATAATGCTTGTCAGTAACAGAGATGCATATTCTTAGCCTCTTTAGAAGTATTCTACTATGAGGGGTGGGAAGGGGATCAAAATGGAGGAGGTTTCATAACCTTCAATAAATTGAATGGCCAACCTGAGAGTTTCAATTTCCTTCAAATTGGACTCTATTTACGGTTTCAATTGCATGAGGTTTCAACCAAACGTATTTGAGAATGTTCCAGAAGAGATAGAGTTTATTTGGGATGTGATTGGATCCAAGAATTTCCAGGCATGCAGGACCAAGAGTGCATGCATCCGTCATCCTGCAATCAGATACGTTCACCAAGTTATTGCCAACTCGTTCTTCTCTTGGGATACTAGCAATACCTTAGGAGAGGAGATGGATTTCTTGCTGTTGGGCGTCTACCAACATGTCTGCAACACCTTGCAGGACGAGACCTTATTTCCTAACATCATCGAAACAAGACCTTCTCCCCCGAAGATATTCGTGCAACATCTGTTGAAGTTTAATGACCTTGTGTGGATCACAAGAGCAAGTATGGAACCTCAATTACGAATCAGAGGGTCGATAGCGCCAATATTTCTTCGCACCATAGGACAGCCTAGCCGAAACGTTTGGATACGGAGGTTGATAGACATCGATTACTTAATTGAGATTAAGTTCATCATAATGGAGATTGTTAATCAATTATGCTACCAGTTCAGAGCATCAAACAATACAAAAGCAGTCTTCCTCCTCCCAAATAGCCGACGAACCACTTTCAAAAGGCGTGCAAATTTATCCTTCAACCACGACACCTCCAATTCAAGGGAAATCATTTCAGAAACGACAACCCTGGAATCCTGTTCTGTCAACCTCTCAACCCCTTTCCCTGGATGAATATTCATCCAATTCCCAAACTGGGGGTGACTGAGGTCCATCTCCATCCACCTGACCATTGTATAATCCATTTAATTTGCATATGTCTATGCTTTCTGTCTTCATCTATTTACAAGTGTGCTTTCTGTTTTGTTTTCTATCATCCTCATAAAGCTCCTGAGAATTTGGATTATAAAAGAGACTATGTAATTCGAGTTTGGGGGGGAGTTTAGGCACTATCTAATGAATTTTTATGTTTGTTCCTTGATCTCCAATCATGCATATCATTTAAGGCATAGAAAACCATAAAATCCAAAAAAATTCGAAAATTTTCTTTCAAAAACAGAGTGTTCGTGTAGTTGCATTTAGGATGTTAGAATTATAGGTTTCTCATTTTCATATGCATAGGGAACTAGGATGATAGTAACCTTGTAAGTATGATGTTTTCTCAGAAAGTAGAAGTGTCCTGGTTATTAGTTGTCTAATGCATCCTGATTTAGTCTAAAGTAAAACTACACCATGCTTGGAATGTGAATTTGCAAGATCCTTTGTCTTCTGGAGAATGTTGTGATTTGAAGTTTGCCCCTATCTATTAGAACTTAAAACTGACGTTTAATTATCATGTTTGTGTGCTGATATGAAATCATGGATAGTATATACATATTTGGGTTATCTTCTACCATTTTGCCACTCTTGTTAACCCAAGTAGAATCCCCACCCTTGAACCTTGCCTTCTTTCAAGCCATGAATTTACTACTGAGTGTTAGGTCTTTTATAGAATGAGCTTAGTAGAAAGTGTTAGATTCCAACTGACAGGAATAGAATCTCATGTAGTTCTAGTTCACGCGTTTTGGACTAGATAGGACTAGGTGGGATTCTATTTTGGGTATTAGGGTTGGTTGGAAAAAGAACGAAAGGATGTGAAAAGTTGGTAAAAGGAAGGGTAGAGTAACAGACCTTAGGAGAGGAATGGAAAAGGATAAGAAATAGAATGTGCTAGTAAAGGGTTTGGAGGAAAAACAAAGTAAAAGATATGGTTAGTGCAAAATCTAAAAAAAGAGATGACAATGAAATGAAATGAGTAAAACCCAAGAAGTTAGTGCAAATAAAAAAAGTCAGAAACCATAGGCATTTAAATAAGGAAGTTCCCAAATCCGCTAGCAATCAAATAAAAAGAACCCTCTCCTAAGAGTAGTTAAGGAAAAGATAAAAAAGGGAAAAACATAAACAAGTACGATCACTTCAAATTTTAAAAGGGTAGAATTAGGGTCTCCTACCGGGTAGAATCATGAAAACTTAGGTTTCATTGGCATTGGGTAGATGAGATTCTGTTTCTGTATGCATCTAAGTGTTCTTACATTTAGCCTTCTAATAAAACTCTTTCCCTTTTGAGAGAACCTTATTCTGAATTGTTGCATGAAAAGGTCATTTTTACCCTTTAACATGTTCCTTAACCAAATGAGTTCATTGAACGCGCATGACTTGATCCATGATTCCTACTTAATGAATGTTTAAGGGGTAAATGAATTTGAATGCATTGTGGAAGTTAGATTTGATCTGGAATGAACTGTGATGAGTATGGCTAAGGTTTTTAAGTATGGCGAGATTAGGATTGCATTCTAGAACTAGTAACCTGGACAATGACATTACCTATGTTAGCAGCATATTTTGGTTCTGAGTTCCCACTTACATACCTCTCGTCCAGACTTCTGATTACTTGCTTGAGGGAAGCAAGGATTTAGTTTGGGGGAGTTGATATCTCAACATTTTTGTGGTTTTAGGGAATCATTTAGCATCATTTTAGGGTCCTTTAGTTATAAATATGTTTCATCTATAGACTTTATTAGTAAGTTTGCATGTTTTAGGAAGTTTTACATTATCACTTGCATACATATGCATTTTGGAGATTTTTCAGGACTTTCAGGAGCTTTCAGAATGTTATTGCAATTTGGAGAAGGAAAGGAAAATGCGTGGAATCGAACCAACTCAAGTGTAGCTCAAGTAAAACTCGACCAAACCATCAAGCCCACCAGATTGATCACACACGCCCTTTACCTCGATCACCATCGAGCCTAGCTCGGTGGTTCGGTCCTTCACCTTGATCACCATCGATTCCAGCTTGATGGTTTGGTCCTTCACCTTGATCACCATCGAGCCCACCTCGATGGCTCGGCCTTGTTCCCCTCGATCTCGGCAACTCGACCTCGGCACCTTGATCATCTTCTCTCAGGATCTCAAGCCCAGCCAATCTTCACCTCGATGGCCCGACCAAGCACCTCGATGGCCTGGGCCATGAACCTCGATCTCTCGGCCCAACTTCTATGCCGCCTCGATCACGTCTTCAACATGGCTCGATCACATCAAGATCAAGCCAAGCAGCTTTGACCCAACCAACTCGGTTCCAGGATGAACCAGACCCAAGACCCAGTTTAATCATTACGCTTTGTATTTTATGCGTCTTTAGGGCTTTTCTCGAACACCATAAAATCCCTAAAAAGCCTCCATTTCAAATAAGCTTTAATTTTATCCATTTTGGTCTTGTTTTAGGTTTATCTTTTTCTTTGTTCTTGTTCTTCATATTCTTCATGTAAAACCTAGATCTTTGATTAAGTTTATGTTTACCTTCGATTTCTTCATGTTTCATGCTTAGATTAGGACTGTGAACTATCAGGACTGTGAACTATCCAGTGCATGTTGATCTACATTTTTATGCTTTTAATCTCGTTTTTCACCTTGATCACTTTCTCTGGGTTGCTACTGTTTCATTGTTACTCTGTTTTTCTGGGATAGTGTCTTGTTGTTCATCATCTTCATCACGTTTTTAACTTAGTGTTCTTGCTGTTTATCATCGTTGACTTTTGATTCGAATGTGTTGTTTAGTAGTTACACTTTCCTGTTTTTTTTCGCACCAAACATGCGTAGTGAGTAGTTACCTTAGGTTCCTGAGGATGGGGTAGACTGGTGTTGATTTCTTATTCCTCCTAGGCTCATAAGTTTGATTGCATATATATCCCTTTTGTTTCATTGCTCTTTATGCTGATTTCTTTCTAATAAATTGAAATCTGATTTTAGGCATATCAGCACTCAGAAGGTGTTCAATAAAATGCCTGAACAAGGTGATTTCAGAGATTTGTACATCCTAGCCTAAGAGATTAGATGTTTAGGGTGCTTATTGGCTTAGTAGATTGGTTATTCATGCCTACTAGGTAGTGTACCGTTAACGAGAGTTAGTCTGGTGATTGCTTAGGATGATTCCATTTATCAAGAGATTGGACTTGGTTGCATATGAATCTTCTGTCTAGGGGTAGCTCATTGCTTGAGGTATGTTAGGAGTTTAGAGAGTTCAAGAAGGATCTCTGGCCAATTACCCTCATTCTCGGGAACTGCTTACATTTGATTGCACTTTTACCCATCTTGCTTTTCTGTTTACGTTCTCTAGCTTTCTATCTTTCATTTATCTATGCTTATTCTCATTTCTGTTTTTACTTCATGCATATTTACTATGTTATGTTCATTTAGGAACTGTTAGTAAACCCCCAATTTCATATTTAGCTTGAACTAGTAGTTTCATATGCATCCAGATTGCTAGCAACGCACCCATTTGGATTGACACCTATCTATACAGCAATGACATGTATGTTTGATAGGAATTGATATTCCCTTGATACACCATTATACCACTCTGACACTTAAAATATGTGTTATCTTTTTTTATCACACATTGCTTGTGAGAACATTTTTTCACTAGTATATATATGGAAGAAAGCATGCTTAAGTTCTATTGGGTTGAGTAATCTATGGTGTACTAGAGAGAGATGGGCCACCCACACGTGAGCGCCACCTCTGCCGACCGACCGTCTCGACGTGGGCCGTGGGTCGCGGGTCGTTGGGTCTTAGGGAATGGCTCAGCCCAAAGCCCAGGCCTAGACCCATCAAGAAGTATTCTTTTCGAGAATATTTCTATGGATCTTTAACTCAAAAATTAATTTTTTTCGGTTCAACTTATTAAAATTAAACCAGACCAGAACTTGAACCGGAATTAATTTTGGGATAAATATCTCGTCTACGGGCGGGAATTTTGAACGATTCATAACCGTCCCTAAAATTTTGCATCAAACCGTCACACTACAAGCAATTTAAAGAATTGAGAAATGAGATCATATCTTGACCATTTTGAACGGGTTATAATTCATCATTTTTCAATCACATTTCCTTAATTCGGTTTTAACCATCATACAATCTTAGTTCTTTAAATCCGCTTTGCATATAACATTCGGTAAAACATTATTTACGATATGCTTTTTTAGCTTTTCCGCAAATCATTTCCAAAACGATCTAAAACGTTAGCGAATTTACTAACGCTTTTTTTGGCGAGTATGTAAAACTTTTCCATAGCGATTAAGAACACTTCCTCGAACACTGTTTAAGAGATTTTGCGAAATTATTCATATAGAAAACGTTTTCGGAAAACAATTTTCTACATTCTCGAAAAGCGTTTATCGATTGAAAACGCTATTTTGTAAACGTTTTTTACAAAATGCTTTTGCAAAACAGTTTTAAATTCTTATTAGATTATTTCATCGTCATAATACTAATTTTATTGCTTATGTTTTTCAGATGGCTACCGATGAAAACAAAAATATCATCATTGAGACACCCTTATTGGGAGATCTACCAAAAGATGATGCATCTACTGGAGGTCCTGGGGGTAACATTTTGGAGGAAACTGCGTGCCAATCTCTAATCGGTCATGGTCTTCACACTGAACGCCCGCATGTTAGACTCCACTGTGCGATTCCAACGATTCCGAATGTGGTCACTCCTCGCTTTGTTCTGGATGAGTTCAATGGAAAACACTTCAATACCTAGCAATAGAAGATGCACTTCTACTTGACTACGCTCAAGCTAGAAAAATATCTCACTGAAGATAAGCCAAGTGTTCCTGAGGGTAACACTGATGCTCTAACATTAACAAGTGTTGAATCCTGAATCCACAGGGATTTTCTGTGCAAAGGCTAGATTGTAAACTGCCTGATTGATCTATTGTACCGAGTGTACGATGAAGCTAAATCCTCCAAGGCGCTCTGGATGTCATTAGAGAAGAAGTACAGATCCAAAGATGCAATATGTCAGAAGTATGCGACCGCAAAGTTTCTCGACTTCCACATGATGGACTCCAAGCCCATTATGGAAGCTCTACCGCTAATATGCCATGAGATAGTTTCCGAGGGAATATCGATGGATGAGAACTTCATCGTTAACCGCTTTATCCATAAGCTTCCCTCGGTTTGGTTGGACTTCAAAAACTATCTCAAACATAAGAAGAAGGCGATGTCTCTTGAAGACCTAATCATGAGGTTGCGGATTGAGGAAAAAAATTTCCACGCAACCAGAACCAAAGTTCAGAGTCATGAACATAACGTCAATATGGCTATTCTCTGGGGAAATCTTTCAAAGGAAAGTTTCTCCATTGTGGCAAATTGGGCCACAAATCTGATGTGTGTCGTAGCAAGGCGAGATAAACCAAGAAATCTCAAGCCAACCTAAATGAGGAAGACCTATGCGC